>CABFVX010006007.1:0-27850 GCA_902151425.1 Timema shepardi
AACGTGGCACCCAATTACACGAATATTGATAAATAGTTAGGTTTTTCCGTTGTAGGTGATCAATTAACCTGATTGACACGCTACAAGTCCTATACATTTAAAACTATAACAGTTTTATTTAATATTTTCGCAGATAGTTAAAATTTATTTAACTCAATAGATGCGATTGTTTTTATATAGTTTGTAATTTGAAAAATGTTTAAGTTTTATTGAAAAGAATCTACCATTAATTAGCTAACTACCCAGAGTATTTATATAAACAAATAATTTTATCTCTCCTTGCTTATAATAAGTTCAAGTCTTCCAGATCGATTACCAAGTTTGTATTTATATTAGAGATAAGTTGAATAATTTTTTATCTAGAATTTAAATCTTCATTTATTTATTTTACCACTGCGTTTAAAATCTTGAAAACTAGAAAACATGATCAATAAAATAGGTTAACTTTGCCACGTTGCGTTGGTATGATTTTGTTCATATCACTTCTTAAGTAAACAATAGCATTTTTGTTTTAATATAAATTCACATTGGTGGTCTTCGACGCTTTGTGTAAGGCTTATAAAGTAATAGTGTTGAGATAAACCAATACTAGGCATCATAATATTCTAAGAAATCAGATTAAAGACACTATCATTTACATTCTATATTTTTATTAAATTTCAATCTGAAATTTTTTCCGGTCCTTAAGTCTCGAAGATTCTTAAGTAAGAACTTGAAGGACCTATTCATATTTTTGAATTTATTCAATTCTTTTTTACTTTATTTTATTTTTCTAGATACAAATTATATTACTTGGTAAAACTTTGTCTGCGACAATGTTCCAGGCTACACACAAACAAGAATATACACTTTTTATCGACTCTCTTGGATATATATGAATATTTTAATCAAAGTATTTTACATATTTTACCTATAAGAAATGTATTTGGAAAAAATATTGTAGAAAAAATAGACGTATTTGCAGTGGCGGCTCATGTATAGGCACTGCGGAACTGCCGGACCCCCTATTTCCAATTAATAATATCGATAACATTTAATATAATAATTCCTTTTTTCTTTAATTCTTTCTTTATTTTTGTAGTACAATATATATTCCTTAAGCTTAATGTCAGTACTTCAGTAGCCATCCCCAGCTTATGAAAAAAAATACAAAAATGTTTGTATGGAACTGTGTGCTTCACAGTACCAGTGACGTGGTATTTGACAGTTGTGCACATGCGAACATAGGAGGAGGGGAAGGCGGAACTCCCAGGTAGAAAGAGCACTGTTTCTCTTGTAGTGCCGGCTCTGGCGTGATGGTGGAAGGAAGATTATTTTTTTTACTCAGCGTGTGTTGTGCTTAAAAACCGTGTATTATATTCTTGAATGTAATAAAGTGTAGAAGGGTGTAAAATTAGATTATTATTCTGCTTCCAGCTATTTTATTTTATTTTATTCTTTTTTTTTCGATTCTTTTATTTAGCACAAAGACTAAATGCGCTTGCAGTATTTTCAATGGAGAAAAATTTCGTAAATAGTCATCCAGAAATCAAGGAGAAAATTATTGAAATTGTAACATTTTGTAATGTTAAATCATACTACCCCCCATTACTAATCTTCAAGTCAAACTACCCCCCATACTAATCTTCAAGTCATACTACCCATCCCGTATGAAACCGCAATATTAATAAACTTCCTACAATAGTAAGCTTCTCTATTATAGTCTAATGTAGAATAAGTATACAATACTAAACCATATCAAACAAGAATAAACTCCCTGCACTCAATAAATTGTCCATGTACTTATCCTTTGTATCTTCTGGTTATAACAACCTTCAAGACTGGACTATACTCGCCGCGTCCTAAATTGAAGAGTGGGATGAACGAGCCTGGGTGTAACTGCATCTTATGTGCCAAGCGTACGAGTCAAAGTGATTATGACGGGACTCAGGAATGACACTCACAACAGTACCGGAATTACGACTAACCTGACACCTTGCGGGCAAGACAGAATCTACCACCTATACAGCGCGTGACGTGTGTACGTCACTGGTGCTCTGGTCAAAAAGATATTTTGTCAACACTGGCGGACGTGATGAAGAGAGGCCAGCCAATCAAAGCTTGATCGATGGTGTACGTGCTGATTTTTATCCATCGAAGTGGCCGATGGGACGTCACCGACGTATATGTACAACCCCCGCCCTCTCCCCTTTCAACCCCAGGCGACTAGAAACACTCTTCAAGCTCGGTGATTCTGAAGACGATTTGACTATTAAATTGATGCCTTCAGGAGAATTCATGTCCTTGAATATTGTATTAGACGCCGTCAGTATAAATCCGGTCCTGGACTGGACATTTTCAATATGTTTTCGTATTCTCTATATATTTATTTCATCGATATTATTTTAATATACTTGAACTATGGCTTGTTCAACTTTGAAATTAAAGTAACGTATTTATTGGAATAAACCTGAATAGGCAACGTAAACTATTTGCTAAAATTAATATTGTTTGTAATACTAAATTTTGAAATGAGACACCAAATTCTTTTTGCCTCCAATTAGGCGCTAGTGTCACTGAATATATCAGATAGTCATATTTTTTTAACTAATGTTTGTTAGAAGTATTTTATTTGAATTGTCTGAATTTAGCTGTTAGTGTAAACTCATCTTTTGACGATGTTTTCTTATTTTGAATTGTTTGGTAAAGTAACGTACAATTTTGCTGATGGATTTATTTTGACTTTGAATATTTATCTAGACTTCTTTTGTATGTTATATAATTGTTATTAACTAGTAGGGATCTTGTTAACGTCCGAGGTTGTGCCTACATTTAATAGTCCCACGGGAGTTTGACCTATGGCCCGTAAGCCAAACTCTTGTGTTCTCCAAAATATCCGTATGATATTAAATTCAACTTCCTTTTTTTTTTCTTTTTTTTTCTGTATTCAATGTAGCGTAGCAGACAACTTTCGTACCATTTTCAACTATGTCCATTAGGCTCTTTTCTTTTTGTAGTCTATAACTATCTGACTAGACATTTATAAAGTAATTTGCTCGGATAGTCAACACTTTAGGTTGTTTGTCAATATTCACTGTTGTGAAACTGACATTGTGTTGTTGGATAGAGTGGTTGTCTCTTCCAGACTGACCTATTTGACTTAATAACATATTTCATGTTCTGAAACATTCGCATGATTGTACTGCGTATTTGTTTAATATGATTTTCAACACAACCCCTGATGGATTTTTGAAGCCATGTAAATCATTGTTTAAATTGTTATTTTATTAAATAAAACATTCATATTGTTACCAAATTGTTGTTGATGTCTTTCTTCTTTATAACTTTTTGTAGCTTAACCCCACTTTCCTTTTAGTCTAGTGTGGCCGTAGCTAAGAGTGGGTTGTAACAAACCTTTTTGCGCAAATTAAAACAAGAAGAATGGATTTTATTTTTAAATGAATAGATCAAGCTTGTACTGTAACAATTTAAGTTAAAGTAAGTAAAAAAGTTTGGTTTTTTTGTTAAAATTTTATCAAGTTCCTGAATAAATTTTCTTTTTATACATGTTTTTTTTCCTTTTACATAATTTTAAAACAAAGGCTAAAAAAATTCTGGGGCAGCACCCCCACTAATTTTTGCTACGAGCAGCTACTGATTATTTGTAGCCTTGTTACAACAATATTAAAATATTGGGGTTACGTCACTCACCATTTTGGCTCCTGTCTCTCCAAGACCACGGCCCGTGACAACCAAACTCAACACTCTCCAATATCAGACTGAGCCGAGGCACGTAGATCGTTCCTTGACGCCGTGAACAACCCGCACCCAGAAAAAAAAGAGAGAAAAACGTGGTTGTTTCCCGCGTTCTACCGGCTGTGTCTGGTAACCCCGGCTCTGTATATTTCTATGGACGTCCAGATGCACGTGGAGCTTGCCAGTTTGTTTGTTTTCGATGCCCTCTTCCCCCACATTTCCCATCCTTCTCCCGTCCTTCTCCTGTCCTTCTCCCGTCCTTCCCCCATCCTTCCCCCGTCATTCTCCCATCCTTCTCCCATCCTTCTCCCCCCTTTTTTCCACTCTTTGAGAATACGTGATCTAAATTCGATAACTATATAGGAGTAGGATTATATAGAGTTCTCACTCATTATATTAATGCAAATTGCATACAAACATTAATTTTTACTGATTTCAACAGAAATATATATCAGATCGTCATAGTCATTTGATCTCAAGTACGCAGTAAAGGCATGCGCGTGTCATCATAAAAACTGGAATCACTATAATTGGCGCCCAATCGCGACGCGAATCCCCGGGACTAGAAAGGGACTCCACCGACTGAAAAAAACACAGCACACCTAGGAAGAACATCAAATCTAAGTTGAGCAACGGTGCTATAGTTAGATAATGTCTACGGTATATAAATTCCCTTTCAGCCTTAATTATCTCATATTTTCAAAATTAATATTTGTGAGAATTTTTAAAATATGTTGAACTTATTATTTTTTACCATAAGTGTGTTAAATCTGTTCACGGTTAGAATAATACCCTCTATCAATGTTATAACTATCCATTACTTAAGGTATGCTTAGTCCTCGAATTTACAAGTAATATTCTGATTATTCGCTTCACGAATTATTACTAAACCGTTTTTGTACTGACTGTTTCCGTCGCTTGATAAAAAAAAATTGCGTCGTTCACTAAATTCATATTTTGGTGTAATGTGAAGTCTTATCGTCTTGTTATTCTTAAGTAATTATCTAAAATAGTTGACATTATTTAAATTTTATCCACTGTTAAGTTTGATAAAGGGCCGTGTGGCGGTGAGATATTTTCATGGTATTTACATTTATTAAAGCTATTGTATATTCCATTCACGGTCACGGTAGGAATTACTCTCTGAAAGGTCTTTTTTCCTACCAATATCCTACTATATAGTAGATATATGGTAGGGGAAAAGGCCTTTCAGAAGTCAATTCCTACTGTGAATGGAATATATTCTACTGTTACGTTAAGTTAAGCTTGAGCCCACCTAAGAGCGCTATTTTTTTGTATTCATTAGTTTTGTCGGCCACCTTCAGATTGAAAGAAGGACCGTTTTACCGTTAAATATTTGTCTTTGAAGACTTAATTCCTAGATAGTTTAACTTATGGCCACCATGCAGGCGATAGCGTTGCTAAACGTCATTTAATTTCAAATTAAATAAGTGTGTGTCTGCCGCTTGATGGCGGAGTTTAGATTAATCTTTCACGCTGTCGTAGTTTGTTATTCATATGTGTCCCATTCAGATTTAGGAGGCCGATAAAAGAGTTATGAAGTCAAATCATGTATTGTTTTGGAAAATTATTTACCGTTGGTTGGTGCATTGATTTTATCTAATATTATCCTTTGGAACTTACTTACTTATATGTCAATATTATACTTAGAGTATAGTATTTTTTGTATTTATCTCTTTTGCCAAACTATATGAAGATGGCTCATTATGAGGAATAGATGAACATATCCTATTAAAGTCCAATTTATCAATCTATGTATAGCGTTTTTTGGGTCACCATTTATGGGCGAGATTTGGCTATTATTTGTAAATATTATTTATGGGTTAGATGATGAACTGTGAACTAATAAGTCTAGAACTTTGCACCTATCTCAAACATAGAGTCGGCTTATACATTGGCTATTTTGAATATTGCTTTTTATTATTTGCATAGTTGTCAAATTAATACTTCAGTGTAAAGGTACAATTTTGAAGGCCGCTGAGCATCATGGTTGGCATTGATAGTATCCTTCACTATTAAGATGTCTCACTCGACTCACCAATTGTACATAATTGTTATGTTTGTGAGTAAAGGACTTTCTTGTTGCCTCTTTGACAATTATTTCTGAGTGTGGGTAGCATATTTACTTTAGTAAGAAAATCTACACGTTTATTGTTTAAAATAACTTATACATACATTTAATTGTGTGATGCTCACGCCTATAGTCCGGTCGAGAAATTAAAAACCACGCGTTTTTGAAGGGGGGCCTTTTATGATTGCAGTTAATTTTTGACATGTTAAGGATGGAATTTATAATGGGGGTCACTTTTTTTAATATTAACGTTTGGCCGCCATTTTGATAAATGTTGGCCCATCTTCACAATATGAGAATTCTCAAACAGTGTAGTTATGGTTGTACCAACATCTGAAGTCAGAATAACTCTAGCCTGTACTGTTGTCGCCAAAAAATCTAGCCATGATGGTGTAGGCAGTTAGCCACAACCAAAGAGATTGGAATCCGGTAAACAAGAAGCAATAGTACACCAAGTCATTGATCCCTCGCCTTGTGTGTGTGATTCAAGTGGAAGTAAATAAACCCTCATATACTGGTTACCATTGCAACCTTCTAAGCGATAGTGACAAGTGGTAAACATGATGTCAAATCTTACTCACAGCGACCAAGCAAAGAGGTTATCAAAGATGTGTTGGATTAGTGTTAGCGAGTTGCGGAACACAAGAAAATACCACTAATTCAAATTGTTGGCGATCAAGAAGTATGTAAATAAGTTAAGAAATATCTATACGAGGATGAGGATAGATGGTGTCTCGTACCTTAATGCTGTAGGAAAGATATTGAAAGGAAGTGGTATCGAGAAGTTAGCTTTTGCTACAGGTGTTGTTGCTGCAGGCAGTGTAAATCAAGCATTATCTGTAAAACACTACAACAGGGAAATATGTCCTCACAAAATGATAGCAGAAACTTATTGTGCATGCTGATTCAAAGATGTGTTGAGAATCACTCAGACCTACTTAACGGTTTAGAACACGTGATAGATACCACAACAGAACAATAAAGTGAAGACTTTGTTGCATCAGATTAATTTAACAAATTCGTAAATGTGAAGTTTCAATATATCTTTGAGGGTTAATCAGATATGGTAAAATTTTAGCTCTCTTACATCATTAACGTGGAATTACTGTTTCAGCACTATCACTGTCTAAGGAGTGGAGTAAACTTTGAAGAATACTTAGATCATTCTCGCAGATTGCATTCTCTACTAGTGACTTACGGCAAAATAAAATAACTGCGCTACCTCTCTCTTAACTACTGGTGAATTTCTACCTTGACAGAAGATTAGAACATATATATGGCTTCAATATAATCATTCTCGTTGACTGGCAAGACTTACAGCAAATAGCCTCCCGACCAGTTCATTGAAATGACCATAAACAAACAGTCTAAGAATAGACGTGGTGGACGGGTTGGATTCTCCAAGAATCTCTCCATGGTTGATATTAACAGACTAATCAGACTAACTGTGTTGTAGTTGAGGAAGCAATTGTAACAAAATATCCATTTGAAGAAGCCTCTTTACCGCCACCCATAATTACATTCATCGAGGATGAACAAAGTCTTGCAGGTAATTCATGAAGTGAAACTTGATCTAGAAGAATGGGACGGTGACCCATGGGACCTAAGTCAACCAAATTTTTGCTCATTTTGTACTGGATATCCAGTGACGGGGCAAGTAATCAATAGTAAACACAGCCCATGACGAGGGTAATGAATGCCATGACAGAGGCAATCTTGGAGCAACTTTCTTTAGGAACCCGATCACTGCACAATCCTATCAGCAAAAGAAAAAGAAAAATATTTGCGACAAATATTGTGTCCGCTGTAAAGAGCAAGCAGGAACTAAAAACTTTGGTGGACTACGCTGCAATGAAGAAAGTCTTTGATTTCTTAACGAGACGAGAAACTCCTATCATGATGCTACTGGATATCAGGCAATATAAAATAACAACTGTGTGTCTATCCCTTTTTACAGCTGATTGTATGTTCCATAAACCAGTCAATTCAAAGTTCATGACATTACTGACTATACAACCTGGGATGGTGCAACCACTTTACAATGCCGTCATAGATGTTGGAATGGCATATATCACGGTACTAGAGTGCTAAGCCCTGAGTCGTTATGCCTCCAACATCTACAAGTACATACTATGTCGCCATCCTCAAGTAGTAGCGTTTCACATAGTCAGTGACATTTACAATGAACACACGTCGATTGACGGTACCAAACATCACGAGCAAAAACGTCTTATGGGCTTGTCTCAAACGTTTACCTTGTTTTTGACCAGCAAAAACCTACAGGGATTGTGTGTAGTTCATTTCTGTCAAAGCCTGCAAACAAACAGAGATCACAACACTTCATTCTGAATGAGTGTCAATCATATTAGCACAGTGCTGACTGGTATTACACAAAGGATCTTCTCCCATCTGGTGAATGCGATCCCCAATTCCAAACATCGTGGTCATAAGAAGCTGATACCAGGGCGTTCTTCCAAGCAGCACTGTTAAGCGATTATCATACCGTTGTGTTTTATTTCAGAGCCACAGATTTGTGTGTTATTGCTTTGTACCTCAGTCAGCTAACTGAGCTGTATATGTATATGTACAAGAAGAAATTGGAAAATGGTACATCATTCATTAACTTTCGCCCATTGTTCGTAGACAAGAAGTAGAACGTGCTGCTCTTGGAGACCACACATTTACCGGTTGTGACAGAGTATAAGCTTTCTTCAGCTTGGGGAAGGCCACAGCAATGAAGCGCATTGTTCAGCCAAATAAAATGACATATCTACAAATAATACAGCGACTTGGAGCTGAAGAGGAACTATCAGATGAGACGTTCGTTCAACTGCAGCTTTTAACGATTAGTATCAGATACAATGGCCCAGTGAGCAAAAGATTGTGAAGTCCAAGCACGTAAATGGTGGCAGTTACGACATTATTATTCTGCCAGGTTGCCTCCCGACGAGCACTCATTTAGACAACACGGTCTTCCAAGTAATTTGCAAGCCTATGAATATAAGAATGCAAGGCTTACCAAATGGCTCCTCATGAGTCATGACTCATCCATGGAAGACAGAGATACAGATGAAGAGCTCAGTGATTGGTTGCAAAATATGTGATGTGGCCTCCATGTGCTACGAAAATAAAATTAGTGATTTATTTTTCACGACATTTCTATCTATGCCACAACAGATTATCTATGCTATAAGGACATGATACTAATGACATTATTTCATAGTAAATTATATTACACAAAGGTTCAACTTTCATATTTAAACATTTTTACGATTGCACTTTTTGCTTTGCTTGTTTCTTTCAGAGTTTAACCCGTTATATAGTGAAACGTATAGAGTGATTTAATACCGTTTGAAAATTGTCCAAGTACTTTGGAAGATTTTTTTTCATACCACGATGATCAGCCACCATTTTTCAAATTGGTGGCCGAACGCTAAAATTACAAAAGTTGCTCCCAGCCTAAATGTTGTCCTTAGCATGTCAAAAATAAATTGAAATCATAAAAATAAGGTCACCCCAAAAAACGCATGGACTTTCCTTTCTTGATCGGACTACTAAGATACTTCTCTCTTGCCCCAATAGATATTTTTTGTTTAGAATCTGTAGTGTTTTTTATTTACACGTTTCGACAATGGCATTGTAATAAAAAAAAATTAGCACCACGTCTTACTGCCCGTCTGGATTATACGCAAGTACTATGATGTATTAGGATAAATAAGAATAAATGTAAAGGAAGTGTACCCCATTTTCAATTAAAGAGAGTTTAAGACCCTTTAGGATAAAATCTGAGAGCATCCGACCAGAATTCAAACACCGATCCCCCCGTTATTGTCAATCCACTCTATTGCGAGAGTGACGTCTAAGACTGCTCGGCCACCGAAGAAGTTGGCAGGCACTGTAATCGATGTTTTGTGATGTCTGAGCACATAAAAGAGGCATTTTGGGGAACTTTACTCACCAAAAAGTTCCGAATCGAGGAAGATAAATATTAATCCATCCCCTTCTTATCCTTTCACTTTCTCATTTATTTTTCTACTCCCTCCCTCCGTCCTCCAGCTCCCTCTACTACCTCACACACAACCCTGACAGCCCCTGACGATCCCATCTAACCTGTACCCTGGGGCTCGTGGACCTCGTCATGAAAAATTAGCCTCTCAACGATCGAAAGGTGAGTAAATAAATAGAGCTTTTTTATATTTTCTGATACTCTTGACTTTTCAAATATGTTTCTCAATAATGCTTCGTTACTAAAAGTAGTCTAATTCATATACATGGTTGCACTGTATAAGGCATCATTTTCGTGGCATATTGGATTCCTGGTGAATAGAAGATTGGCGTTTGAATCCCGGTCCAGTGTACTAAATTTATTTTTTCTATATTTCACTATATCTCAGATTTATCAACCACTCGGGCTCCTCGCGTTTAACTAAACTAAGAGAGCTGGGCGAAGGTGGGGATGGATTTAGTAATGTAGAGAAGATTTACCCGCAATTTCCGTATAAATAGAGTGGGAAACAAAGAAAAACCACCATAGTACACTGGACCGGAATTAGAACCCCAACCTCCGTTGCCATAAAACCATATGAGACAAGTTTTACACCTTATTGACATGCCCACCGGTACGTTGCAAGTAGCATGTGTGGCTCTTATTTCCAAGTACATGGTATAATTTTAAACGAGGGTTTGGGAAGTGAGTATTAGTTACAAAACAAACTTTATATTTTTATTCTGAACATTTTGATTTTAAATAAAAATTTCCTTCTTAACTTTTTCCTCAAATAATAGATCTTAAATCACCATTACTAAATTGTTTTAGCCAGTTTTAAAGAATTAAAATTTTCAAAAATCAGTTTTTAGTAAGCCACACTCACATTTTTGACTTTCTTTAATGTAAACAAAGGTTCATTGACTAATATCACTCCTTAAACATACATTTAACACATTTAAAAAAAAAAAGAATTTTCCAGAGATAGTAACCGTTAATCTACATGTTAAAATAAAAATATATATAGCAAAATCAGTTAAGATTTGACTCACTTCAGTGGCTAAATACTCCAAGGCGTTAAGCTCATTAGACTGGCCGGTTGATGACGAGGAGATCGGGGTTTATTCCAAGTCCGGTCTACTGGATGTTTACCCAACCTTCTTTCACGCAGTTATATTACCTCTGAAATGCCACCTTCCTCATTCCTACCCCATTAGAGTAACTATCATTTACGTGTACAACCAAGAAATGTGGGTACAAAAAAAGTTAAAATATATAATAATGTGAAAATATTAAACATTGAATAAACCTTCTTCCCCACATATATTATTGAAACAAAATTTAATTTTATGGCTGCAAATTTCTGAAGGAACTAATAGATAACACTTTTCTAAATATATACACATACAGTACAATTACTTTGTTGATGAGTTGTATTCAGTGACGGCTCGTGTATAGGCACTGCGGAAGTGCAGCACCCCCTATTTCCACTTGATATTATCAATAAAATTTAATATAATGAGTCTTTTTTTCTTTATTCCTTTCTTTAATTTTGTAGTACAATATATATTCCTTAAGCTTAATGTCAGTACTTCAGTCGCCATCCCCCAGTTTATGAAAAAGATACCAAAATCTTTGTATGGAACTGTGTGCTTCACAGTGCCAGTGACGTGGTGTTTTAATGGTGTGTGCATTCGCACGTATAAGGGGGGTTGGGAAGAAATGCGGGACCACCAGATAGAGAGAGCACTATTGCTCTCGCAGTGTCAGCTCTGGTGTGAAGGTGGAAGGAAGTTTCTTTACTCAGCGTGTGTTGTTCTTAAAAACCATGTACTATATTCTTGAATATTCTTGTGATAAAGTGTAAAAGAGTGTAGAATTAGATTATTATTCTGCTTCCAGCTATTCTATTTCATTAATTTTTTTTCGGTTCTTTTATTTAACAGAAAGACCAAATGTGCTTGCAGTACTTTCAATGGAGAAAAATTTCCTCAATTGTCATCCAGAGATCAAGGAGAAAATTATTGAACTTTTTGCGCAAATTAAAACAAGAATAATGGATTTCATTTTTAAATGAATAGATCAAGCTTTAACTGTAATAATTTACGTTAAAGTAAGTAAAAAAGTTTGGGTTTTATTGTTAAGATTTTATCAAGTTCCTGAATAAATTTTCCTTTTACACATTTTTTTTCCTTTTACACAATTTTAAAACAAAGCCTAAAAACTTTCTGGAGCAGTACCCCCACTAATTTTAACTACGAGCTCCCACTGGTTGTATTACATTATTAGTTGGTTTTACACTATTTAAATTTACCATCAACTAAATACTTCAAACCAAGGACATTGTATAACTGATTTTATAAATCACATAAACACAACATATTTTCAATGGAACTTCAACTACATACACTACTCTACTCTTTGAAAACAAGTTAACGTCAGACCACTCCAGATTTTTTTTATATTCGGTTTCCTTGAATTATTTTTATCGGTCCGAGTTTAAATGTTTAATCTTGACATACTAGCTGGTATTAATATTAAATGTACACACAAATACAGACATGGCTAGTCTTGTTTGCTTTTCAAAAGACCATTTTAAACGCCGAAATTAATGTGACAGACTTCAATAAATGTTCTTGATTGAGTTTGTGTTCCATTTTCGTAATTTGTTCTTTGCCTCGCAGCGTTATATCCGTTTCTTCTCCCGGCCAATAGTCCAGGTAAGATAGTATTGTTCTTAAAATAAATTAACCATCCACTTTCTCAACGTGATAATTAGGAGAAAAATCGTAGAAATTGAATGTATATACTTTTGACTAAATCAGCGTGTTGCTTTTACGTTTAAAAAAAATCATAAAAGTGCCGAAAAAGGATATTTTCACTTTTAAGTTGTGAATGTTTTTTTCAAAAAACAGAAAATAGCCGGTGATAGAGCTTAAAAAGACAAAAAAATAGCCCTGGTCGATTGAAATCGGTTCGCAACTTTTGTCAACAAAAAATCAACATCGTAAAAAATTGCAATTTTTGACATTTAATTACTGGAGTTGTAACTGTATCAGGAACTTGTTTCAGGGCTTAAATTGTATCTCTTGTTGGTGCCTATCTACAATAAAAATAATCATATCTTTTTGCGGAAATCGTGAATATGTTCATAATGGTCATAGAGTGATTTTTCTAAGCGCTGTTTGTTGCTTCGGCCGCTCGGGCATGCGAGCGGAGGAGAAGTGGTGACGTGGTGGGGGGAAGCCTCTCTGGCGGCCGTGCTTCGAGCGTTTTATAGTGGGGTATCTCACCGAAATATTAATAGTGGGCATATTATTGACGCATAAGAAGCAAATGGTGAATGGCTATTTTTGACGATTCACACTGGCCTTGTATTATTTGAAAAACATAATGAGTTGTAGTAAGGAAACAATATTTAATCGTAATTATAATAATAGAATTCAATGTCAAGAATAGTTATAAATGTAGCCTATATTATATTGTGAATGGTACTGAATCTTAGATCAATTGAAAATTTAAGGGAAAGTACTGTCCTTAATATCTAAGAGGATATTAAATATTAACAAATATGAGTCAAAATCACAATATAAAGAATTAAATAATAGAATTATAATATTAGAAGTGATGTAAAAGCAATAGTTATCAATGTAGGATAGAAAAAATGTTGTAAAATATATTAATCTTAGATCAGATGACAAATTTTAAAGTTAAAATACTGTCCTTCACAATATCTAAGAGGATGTTAACATATTTAAAAATATGAGCCTAAATCACATATTAAAATACATGTAATAATAAAACAAGAGTCAAAGTAACAGTTGAATACACAATATAATGAAATGTGACAAAGTAATAGGGTTGCTATAGAAAATTGTCAAAAAGGGGAGAAAATAAAAATTGAATAAAGGTGAATTGAAAAATTGAATTCTATTCTTATCTTTAAATTGAAATTCCCTTGTCCCTTGTAATGCTGGATGTGAATCAATCACTAATCGACATGTTTCAGCGCGTCATCGGCGCCATCCTCAGGACTAAATAAGACAAAAATCAACGCAAAGTTGTGGTGTAAGTGATCCAATGTTAGCCAATGTAAAAAGTAATTGTAATTAAATTTGTTATTTTTTAAGGCATTGCATTAAAAACTATAGGTTTGGATCATGCATAAATATGAATGTAAATAAAAAACATGAGATTCTGATAGCTAAACATTTATTTTATTTTTAAAAATAATTTTATACTGTAATAATAGTATATAAAAACAAGTCAATTTGACACTCAAAACATTTTTATAACCTTCTTCATCTGCCAGCATAACTTCGTATGCAATGCTTATGGAGCCTGTTAGCACTAAATAAGAATTATGAAAATAATAACAATAACAATAAAAAAGTTAATAACAATTTTTATATTAACAATTATGTTATTTATGTTCCCAAAACACCAGGACAATATCAATGTTTGGATTAAAAATAAAAAATTGCAAATAATACAAGGCCAGTGTGAATCGTCTAAAATATCCGTTCACCATTTGCTTCTTATGCGTCAATAATATGCCCACTATTAATATTTCGGCGAGATACCCCACTATAAAACGCTAGAAGCCCCACCACCAGAGAAACTTCCCCCACCACGTCACCCCTTCTCCGCTCGCACGCCCGAGCGCCCGGAGCAACAAACACACCGGTTTTCAGAGGGGTTTTTAGGTATTAAATCAAACCTTGCTTACATTTCATTATATGGGGGTTGTATAAAGTCTTCGCGAACAAACAGCGCTTTTAAAAATCACTCTATGACTATTATTGGCAATTTCCAAGCCATTTTTCAGAAACACCTGTTTTTACATACTCATGATTTCCGAAAAAAGTTATGATTATTTTTGCACGAAATTTTTATTTTAGGTAGGAACCAACAAGAACTACAATTTAAGCCCCGAAACAAGTCCTGCGACAATTATAACTCCAGTAATTAAATGTCAAAAATGGCAATTTTTCACGATTTTGATTTTTTATTGACAAAGTTGTGAACCGATTTCAATCTACCAGGACTATTTTTTATTGTCTTTTTACGCACTATCACGGGCTATTTTTTTTTTCGAAAAAAATTCACAACTTAAAATTGAAAATACCAGTTTTTGGCCTTTTTATTAATTTTTTTACGTAAAAGTTACAAGCCGATTTAGTCCAAAGTATATACATTCAATTTCTACCCTTTTTCTCCTAATAATCACAGAAAGTTGAGGGTTAATTTATTTTTAGAAATGAATGTTTTTCTGCTATCTTACCGGGACTATAAAGAACAGCGTGAAAATCACCAGATCCAATAATTATTGATTCTACAACTCATTGACTTGTGTTTACAACTGCCACGCCACGCTAGAGACTCGCTGCTGAAGCCAATATTTGGCAACGTCTTCCCCACCTCAACCCCCAGCCCCCCTCACAGCACGAGAATTGTCAAACACAAAGTTACGTTACGGCAAATGAAATCCTCTCTGACAATCCAGCACACCTGACTTGGACTTTGCTCACTGCCATCTCTTCACTGGATACATTCCCTATCCAAATTAAAGGTGAAATGAAAATTAGTGATACATCCTTTAGAAGCATTTTACCCAATAAATACATAAAAAAATAATAGGATAAAAACACGCAAAATATGTCTTCTTCGTAAATATGTAGAATTTAGTATACTATGAAAAGTATTTAAAATCATAGCTGAAAATACAACCTAATTCTCCTACAATTCGTTTTTCATATTCCTAGATGGCAGAATTGAAATATGGAATTACATAAAAATCCGGCCTCTACTAACTATAACTAATGATGATGAAACTTCTATTGATACGTGAAATAATTTCCAAATAACTATAAATATTGTGCACGAGCTCTAAAGAAGAACGTCCTCCAGCCTTGCTATTGTTTTATTAATGTTTTATTTCACCGCACGTGTATTTGTTTGAGCTCACTTTTGGTCACTAACGTTCTTCCACCCATTTGACGGGTACACCCCTACGTGCAGTTAATTAATTTGTTTGTTTACACTACATTTATTTTAAACGGTTCTATCAAGATAAATATATGAGGCGTTAGTTTTGTTTATTGTTATTGGAATGATCTACGGTTCTGGTCCCTTGCTTTAATGTGTAAGCGCATTTGTTTTGTCGACCTGAAAAGACATTCCTTGTTTTAGGAATGTTTTCGTGTGCTGATGTGGCAATTATTCCTTCAACAAAAGAGCATTAATTTGTTTTCAAAGGGTTCAAATATATACGTCTACTTCTTGTTGGATAGTTTCTAGTTTTAGAATGTTAGATTTATTTATTTTAAAGAAAATTTATGGTATATTTTTTTAGTATCAAATTTATTTAAACGAACTAATTAACTAATTATTATTACTGTTATTATTATTATCATCCATTTGATTAGTTGAAATTATTTTATGGAAATCATAATTGAAAATTTTTACGGAAAAAATATAGGGGAAATTTTCCATCTCACATCTCTAATCATCCCTCGTTCTCGCTCTAAGCTAATCCTAATACAATACCTTAAAATTCCTCTTTCTTCTCCTGTTGCTCTAAATTATCCAGGGATTCTATAAAAGCAGTAGTCCTCGAGGATGTGTATTTCTTCACGGTAAGTTGGCAATATGTACTACCATTTATTTTTTATTTTTAGCACCGCGTCTTAGTACATGTTGGATTATACGCATGTGTACAAATTACGGTAATGTGTTAGGGATTAGTATAATTAAATTTGTAGAAATGTACCCTCATTTGCGTGGAGAAAGGCTGGAATACCAAATAAGAAAAACCACGTTTAGTACGTTCAACCGGGATTAAAACCCCAAACTTCTCGTCAATAGCAGTTCAATCTATTGAGGGAGCGACGCCTTAGACCATTCGACCGCCGAAGCGGGAAATATTTACTACAATCAAACTAATTAATATAATTTAATTAAACTTTGTGAATCACGTTCAAGTCGTATTGTTGTGTTACCTGGACGCGTCTTGACGTCCCATGCACGCGCGTGACCTGCACGCACTAACCTGAGAGCAATCAATAGCAGATGGTTGGGGTCACGTCACACGCGTGTGCGGGCAACACCAGGTTATCTGCCCTTGGGAGTCGAAGTGAAGGTGAGCTTGAGTCACCCTTCCATTCTTTATCAAGTAATGTGGCTGTATCCCGCTTCGGTGGCCGCGCGGTATAAGGCGATAATCTCGCAGTAGATTAAACTGTTGATGACGGGGAGGTCGAGGTTCGAATATAGAACGGTTGTATTGAGGGTGGGTTTCCCAAAATAGTTTTCCATTCTTCCTCCAAACAAATGTTGGTACACTTATTTTAAATATAGCCTTCCTAATCCAAAAAAAATTAGGTTAATTAGTACATAAGCGTATAGCCTGAATGAGTAGTAGGAAGCGGTGCTAAAAAAAAAAGCTGTCAGAGGTTGTCGTAGCAACCGGGATACAGCTATGGAAATATTGTTTAGTTTATTATCTGTGTGCAATTTATGTACTTAAGTTATTTTAGCAAAATAAGTAACTAAGACAAGGAACTGGAATTTCAATAAAATGTAAAATAACTCAATTTTGAGGACGATGTCACTCTGCAATGATCCCGTTTTTTTTAATTGATTTCTAGTGAATTTAAATTTAGGTTGGGTCAATTTTATTTAGTTTGACTTACAGTTGCCGTTTTATTTCCGTACACGTGCAAGCAGGCTACGGTGAAAAACATTCAATTTGCTTGTCTACAGCCCTCGCGATAATTAAATAAATAAACCTCGCACTGTAGGTGCAAGAAAGAGAGTAATATGCTTCATTTGTAAATTATATTATTTTTATGTTCTTTTTCTGTAAGTAATTTTACTTGTGTCCGTAAGAGCTCAGCAGCTCCCGGACACAATTTGAGTTTGAAGTCTGATAATTAGTGTTTGTTTTTGCTTTTACTAGACACAGTTGTTAACTGTCGATTCGTGCTAAGACGTGTGTGTGTCGATATGGAAAAATTATTATGATCTATATGTATAAAGTAAATCAACTTTTAAGCATTTACTTTTTTCGACAGTTAAACAAAAATGATTTCTGTAATATCTAAATAAAAGCTATATTAAATAACATGATAAAATGTGTTTAAATTATAAGACATTAAATTGCAGATCGCAGGTACGTGTTGAAGATACCGTATCGCGACAACTCGCATGCGATAGAAGTTGTCAGAGTCAGTTGTCCAATGGAGCCCTAGAATGCTGAACAATGGTTTTTCTGGTGTCCGAAAATAGAGGGGTTTCTCTATGATCCTGTGGCACTGGATCAAGAAGTTGAGACATATTACTTGACCATTTTCGTAATTCAAAGCCTCCTAATTGTAACAGCTTGGTGAGTTCATCTTGGAGAAGAAGCGCATCATCTATGGTGTATTCTCCACAAACTGCATCATCTACAAAAATTTGTGTTTGCAAGACTTTGGATGCACGCGTGTAGTTGTGTCCTTAATCCTTCAATAACTGGCAGAGAGTTCTTAGTGTAAGATACGGGGATGAGGTAATTCCATACGTGATAGTGCTTAGTTAGTAGACAGTAAGAGGTACTGTGGGACTGTCACGCCAGTAAATCAATTGGTACGTTTGATCATCAGGGTGTATCGAGATATTTCGGTACATCTGTATAATCTCTAATGAGAAGACTATGCGGTGGAGACGGAATTGAGTGATCACGTCCCAAATATCATTTTGAAGTTTAGGCCCATGTAATAAAACCTGATTTAACGAAACTAACTTGGAGGTGCAGGCGCTAGCATCGAAAACGACCCATAGCTTAATTGTGGACGAGGTTGATTTCATGACTCCATGGTGGGGCAAGAAGTAATGTGGTGAGTTAATATATGAAGGGGATTTGCATTCAGTCATGTGACCAGCTGTAAGAAAATCCTCTAGGAAGTCTACACACAATTGTATAAATGGGTGTTAAGCAGCAAATTGTCGTTCTAAAACATTAAATCTATTTCTTGCCTTGTTTGGCGAGTCAGCGAGAATGGGGTGAGAGTACTTGAATGAATAATCTCGAGTGTGCCTAGAGACAAAATGATCTTCACATAATTGTTCTTTAGAGAGGCCCACGCTATGTGGAGGTTCTTCAAGTTTCCAGAAGTTTTTCCAGGAGGAGTGAAGGTCTATATCATTGGTATAGAGCAGAGTGGTGATACCATTAAAATGTGCTGGAGGTAACCTGGGTGCAGAGCAAGGGTTGGGTCCCATAAGTACGACACCAAAAACAGTACCAAAAGCAATGGGCAGGTCTTTTCCGAGAATATTTTGTTCACCAGTCATAATTTTCGCAAACAAGTCTGCACCTAAGATCATATATATGAGTGCATGGGTATCAAATGTGGGGTCAGCTAGGACAACGGAGGCCATCTTGCTTTTTATGTCAAGTGAAAAGGCTGCACGAGAAAGATCTGAAGTTATTTTATCCAATATTAATATAGGATGCTCTTGGGAAATTATATTTCCATTCAGAGACGAAATATTAAGATAAGTTAAGCCTTTAGTATTTAGCAGAGCTTGGGAAATACCATTGATTGGCCTTGAGGCGCGAGTGCGTTTAACCTGTAGCAGTTGAGCACATTGTTCCGTGATGAAAGTACTTTGAGCAGCAGAATCCAATATTCCACGAACAACAAGGGAGATACCATCAGCTGTTGAGAAATTAACAAAAGTTGTTGCAAAAAGTACGGTGTTATGTACGTGTGACAAACCAACAAACGGAGTATTTATAGTTGATACGTTTGCTGAGGTTTGTTGACGTACAGAACTCTGGTTGTTGTGTGGTGGACAAGTTGAGTGACCTTAGATTGGTTCCGAGTCCAAATGTAGTGAGGTTTGATGTATTTTATTACATTTATTACACGAATGTGATGATTCACAATTTTTCCGTGTGTGAGTGTGACCAAGACAATTATAACAGATTCCATTAGCTTTTACAAAATTAAATCTTTGAGTAGTTTTGACTCTGATATCTGGACAACTATAAATTGAATTAGTGCTAGTTTTACAAAAAAAAACATTAGTGTGAGAGGTGAATATTAGCGTGGCCTTTTGATTTTGATAGGACGTAGGTTTTATGCCATCTGGCATCCTTGGCAATGAGTAAGAGACTTGTGATGTTTGAGTAGTGTGCGGGTGCTTCTGGGTAGTATTCACATTGTTGGCTGACTCAAGATGTGACGCTTCAAGATGTAAAAACTTAATTAGTTTATCTCCGTCGGTAAACTTACATTTGTACCGCGGCTGGTCTTGAACCTGTGTCGAGTGTCACCGTTGAGTTTCTGCAACAACAGTGAGAACAATAGAGGACCTTCGAGAGCTGTGTCTTGTTCAAGAGCGTGGAGAGCTTGACTGTTTTAATCGTAGCTACTGAGCATGTTCCGTAGGCTCTCTAGTGATCCACTATTGCCATGAGACAAATCAAGGATTTTATTTATGTGAAGAGAAGTTAAGTTTCTTATGTTGTGATAGCCACTACACAATAAATCGTAGGCTATCTGACAGTTGGGCGCGGAAAGGGGGAGACTCTTAATTAAATTACGCGCCTCTGAGTTTATAGTTGACATCAGGTATGACATTTTTTTCAACAGGTGTTAAGCTTGAATTTTGGTGAATAGTTGTATTGAAAGATTTGTTATAACTCATCCACTGTGATGAATCACCAGAGAAGGTCGGTAGTTCAATTTTTGGTAAGAGTATATATGTAGTTTGAACCTAAGACCCACTAGGCGCGGAGTAACTTGAATCGTTCAGTTAAGGTTCAGGAGTGGGAAGTAGCATTGTTATATTAGCCTACAACTTAAAAACGTATGTAATTCAAATATTTCGTCTTGATTCTGAATTAAAATATCATCATTGTAATGTTCAATTTCTTCCGAAACAATCTTAGATAACAGCACTTCAAACTCATTACGTTTGAACTCGACTTCATTTTCGAACAAAGATAGTTTTCGATTGTGATACTCTGACAATGCTTCCCCTTTGTTCACAATGGAATCTGCCTGCATTACAAACTCCCTAATCTTAACAAGGCGGTTCTTTATCAAGGTCACATTGCCGAGTGAAAGTTATGAACCTCATGTTGACCAATATTAGTACAATAAACAAAAATAAACATGAAATAATTAAATGAGAAACATTCAAACAAAATCAGTCCACACAACAGGTTCGTGACAGAATAATACAATAAAAACTAAGAAATTATGAGCCTTATTTATATGGGAAACGAAACTGAACCTTAAGTCAAGAAACACAGGGGCGAGTTTACTAATATGGCTTTCTAATGAAATACCAACTAAAATGGTTAGGCGCGCGCGCTTATAAAGAGAATTTAACACAATTAAAAAACACTTTATAGTTATTAATAACTTTATGTACAGAGTTATTTGTCCTCTTAATAGAATGTACTGTACCATAGCGAGAGTTCATTTTTCAAAGAAATAGATCCGTCACAAAGAGCCAAAATTATATGTGCGGTGTTAAGAGCCGAGAATTTTCACACAAGTTTTAAAACTATCAAACACAGATAAACACAATTAATTAACTATGAGCCTACCTTTGGGAATGGCGACTGAGGATACCTGGAGTGATGAGAGGATAGCTGGGGAGGGGAGGGGCAATTTTGTTTCTTGAGCACTTATTAATATTTCATACGAGAGTTTTTCATGGCTGAGTGTCCCGAGACTGAAAGACGCTTGAACAGTTTCCCCCGCTATACTAAGAAATAGTGCTGGGCACAATCGAGTAACTCAATTGTGTTGTGTAGTCGGGAGTACTCGATTCTTCCGGGATTACTCGACTTTACTCGGACCCTGTTATTCTTTTCTCTTTAATTATCAGCTAAGTTAAAATCGACCTTATTGACTGGACAGTTTACCATGCTATTTCCATTTAAAAGGCATATTCCCTTAGAGCTCATTTTTCACCAACAGTTTCTGGTGCTACGCAAAAATAGACCTTTATGGTTTAAATGTTGCACGTGCATTTTCAATACAAAATACTCGCAGATGTAAAGTATACTTTTGAAAAGCATGCTAACTAAGCGTATCACATTTCCGATTATTTTTAAAATTACTCGATGAAAGTTTCTCGATTTTTTTTACTGGGCCCCTCGGTAGTCTTATTTTCACAATAGCATGAACGAAACTATAGTCTTTCTTAATTATTTTATTGATTACAATTTCTCCTTATTAAAATATGATTATTTATAGATTAATATAATTAGACTACCGTACGTTACAAAATATAAAAAAAATTAAAACTGTTTTTACTTTTAAAAAGGTACCATTATTATAAATTTATTTAACATGAATGTATACAGAAAAGTTTGTTTTATTAAAAAAAGCACAAAACTTTTTTTTTATCATTTCTCCTTAGTAAAATATATTTATTTATAAATTAAAACTAATTATAGAACGTTACAAAATAGAAAAAAATAATTAAAACTGTTATCACTTAAAACGCATACTTTTGTATTGACTGTACATGCAACGTGAAACCAGAAAATAAGAGGGTGGAGGTCACTACCAGTGTCGTCTGACTTCTACAGGAAGAGATTAATGACATGTTATTAATATCGAATTATATTGTAAAACTCCGAATAATGTTGTCCAACCGATTGCCATGGGACGATTCGAGTAGATGTTTCGCTAAAAATTACTCGAGTAATTTTACTCAATTACTCGATACTTAGAATTACTCGATTGTGCCCATCACTACTGAGAAATGCGCGGGATGAGTAAGTTTAGAGCCATTAGGGGAGAAGTGTCAGTTTACCATGCTATTTCCATTTAAAAGGCATATTCCCTTAGAGCTCATTTTTCACCAACAGTTTCTGGTGCTACGCAAAAATAGACCTTTATGGTTTAAATGTTGCACGTGCATTTTCAATACAAAATACTCGCAGATGTAAAGTATACTTTTGAAAAGCATGCTAACTAAGCGTATCACATTTCCGATTATTTTTAAAATTACTCGATGAAAGTTTCTCGATTTTTTTTACTGGGCCCCTCGGTAGTCTTATTTTCACAATAGCATGAACGAAACTATAGTCTTTCTTAATTATTTTATTGATTACAATTTCTCCTTATTAAAATATGATTATTTATAGATTAATATAATTAGACTACCGTACGTTACAAAATATAAAAAAAATTAAAACTGTTTTTACTTTTAAAAAGGTACCATTATTATAAATTTATTTAACATGAATGTATACAGAAAAGTTTGTTTTATTAAAAAAAGCACAAAACTTTTTTTTTATCATTTCTCCTTAGTAAAATATATTTATTTATAAATTAAAACTAATTATAGAACGTTACAAAATAGAAAAAAATAATTAAAACTGTTATCACTTAAAACGCATACTTTTGTATTGACTGTACATGCAACGTGAAACCAGAAAATAAGAGGGTGGAGGTCACTACCAGTGTCGTCTGACTTCTACAGGAAGAGATTAATGACATGTTATTAATATCGAATTATATTGTAAAACTCCGAATAATGTTGTCCAACCGATTGCCATGGGACGATTCGAGTAGATGTTTCGCTAAAAATTACTCGAGTAATTTTACTCAATTACTCGATACTTAGAATTACTCGATTGTGCCCATCACTACTGAGAAATGCGCGGGATGAGTAAGTTTAGAGCCATTAGGGGAGAAGTGTCAATTTTGCTGTGCTGACACCTAGTGCTAATGAATTTAATTATTACTTAAAGAATAGAGCATAGCTGGTTCAATATATATATATATATATATATATATATATATATATATATGCCTATTGTAGTATTAAAATAAAAAATATATATGTATTTTATAAAGTATAATTGTCTGTGTCTAGTAACAGTGTCTTCTGAATCTTGTTTACATAACTTTAACATCAAGATGTATAAACATTGTGCTATTTGCTGGGCGCCACTCCTAGGATCAAGGAGAAAAATAGATATAATAAAAAAAACATTTACCTCGGCTAATTTAGACAGTGGCACGACGACTCTCAATACTCAAGACCACTGGGGAATACTTAAAATAAAAACATGAACAATTTAATTTTTTTTAATGGATTTTTGAAATAAAATGTAATTTAGACTACAATAAAAAAAAATCTAAAATAGACAATTGAAACTTTTGTGGATTTATAATTGTTTACTTTTTTACCACCTCCCAATCCTACCTATGGAATTCCGGATAGTTATAATTCTAATTTTTGACCAAATAAAATGGTATTGTTGAGACAAAAAAGAAGAAGAGAAAATAAAATCAATAAAATTAATATTTATACATAAAATAAAATGTTAATTAATCCTCTGAATTAGATAGTCATTCTGAAAGTTCTTACATGAATTATTAGTGTCGTCGAGAACGGTCAGTGAACGGTCGGCCGACCAGCCGAACCCAAACCGTGTGGAAGTGTAACAGTTAAACCCTTAAAAGTTTAAAATGTCTACCGGATCCGACGTTGACATCACGGAGGTGGAAGAAGAGGACAGCATATCCGAGGAGTCCCAGGATGAGAACATGGACACGCCTTTCACAGGAAAAGGTACCACGGATTTACAACAACCTGGAAAATCATATACTGCAAAAGATAACCAACACCAATCTGTTTTAAGCTTTGAACCTGCCTCAACTTTAAAACGGAAAAACAGGGACAAACCGGGAGTTTATGATGTTCAAGTCACAAAGGCAATTAAGGTAATAAATCGCCACACTAGATAGTGGACAGGTTGCCAATGACCAAAAGGGTGCCGCTATGGAGTCGGCAGATGACACCTAGTCTAAAGAGACTCCAACCAAAAAGGTAAAAACACCACCAATAGTGATTCCGAATGCGGTGGAATATAACAATATAGTCGAACTCCTAAAGCAGAATCTTAAAGATGACTACAAACACTACTGCATTGCACGGGGGATCAAAATAATTACTAGCTCTCTGAGAGACTACTCCACACTTTTAAAGCTTCTGAAGGAAGCTTCCCTCTAACACTATACATACATTTTGCAGAAAGATAAACCATATAAAGTAGTGATCAAGGGCCTACACTCTACCATGCCATGTGAGTCCATAAGTTTGGAGCTCACCGAAATGGGTTTTACGCCCATAAACGTGAGACAGCTATTTTCTAAATCTACCCCACAAAAAGAGACACCTAGGCCACTACCGATCTTTGTTTGCACGCTGGAAAAAAACCAGTCCGTCGCAAAGATCTATGAAGTCAGGGCCATAAATCACACCATTGTGAAGGTGGAAGAGCACAAAAAATCAGGCGAGCACCGTGCTTCGGTGCCACCGATGCCAACGCTTTGGCCACTCCAAGAACTATTGTTCTCAAACCCCTCTGTGCGTCAAATATATTGGGGAACATTTTTGACTACAGCATGCACCAAGAAAGACAGAACCATGCCAGCGCGCTGCGTAAACTGCAAGGGAGAGCATGCGGCAAAATACAGAAACTTCCCCGTGCAGGTCAGAGAAATATAAAAACTAAATAAACAATTAGACAAATCTACCCAAGGGGTACATAAGCAAAAGAATCAAACTTCTCCAGCCAGTCAGGTCACACAGCGACTTAATAGAAACACCACATACCCGGTAACGCACGCTCCCGAGGCCAAGCGTATAACATATGCAGCGGCCGTTGTCAACCCTCCCCAAAAACCTAGCGAGAACTATTACAATACAAATTAGGCCTCCGACCTAAGAGACCTTTTTCAAATATTCAAAGACATTAAACTCTCTGGCCTCCTTGCACATCTCAAAAACTACATGAGCAGGCTGAAAAACGCCTCAGACAAAACCACAATGGCCCTAATTTTACTAGAAACCGTCACCGAATTCTACTGTGATGATAATTAACCAAACACATCACCCAGACGACTCCCTGAACGTAATGTTCTGGAATGCCAATGAAGTCCTTCAACAAGCCCATGAACTGGAACAGTTATTGCAGACATAAGGAGTAGACATAGCTCTCATTTGTGAGACACACTTATCATCAACTAAATGTTTGAGTTTCTACGGGTACGACACTTACAGGACTGGCAGGCCTACCGGAAGGGGCGGGGGAACGGCAGTATTAGTTAAGAAAAACCTCAATCACTACCACGCAATCATACCGGGTACGGGGAGCATAGAGACAACCTCAGTGATAGTTCCCATACCACGAAGGGAGATAATGTTTAGTGCCGCGTGTAGGAGCCCTTCGGTCCCGTTCACAGCTCAAGACCTAAACACTCTGACGTTAAGGAAAAATTTCTTCGCCACGGGAGACCTGAACTGCAAACATACTCATTGGAACAGCCGCATATCCAACCAAGTTGGCCGTACCCTGTCAGAACATGCGACCCTGAACAACTACGTAGTTTAGGCACCGGAAGAACCGACGTTCTACCCTTCTAACTACAGAAATCTTCCGGATGTACTAGATGTCATACTTACAGACTTCATCCAACACCCTGAAGAAATACATACCTTGAATGAACTGGACTTCAACCATATCCCGGTTTTCTGTAGGCTCTTAATAAACACCAACCCCCGGAACTCCTTCCTTAGAAGAAATATCCCAAACACTGATTGGCCTAAATACCAGGCCACCCTGGAAAGGACTATATCACAAGAGTGGAAGGTAGAATCAACCGAAGAGGTGGACCACTCGCTCGCCCTCCTGACGTCAACGCTCCTCGAGGCCCATAGGACATCAACTACCTACGAAGCCCCGATAATCAACCTTAAGAGGGAGCACCCAAACCTCAACTTAATTATAGCACAGAAGAGGGAAGCGAGACATGATTGGCAAACATCTCGCTCTCCGAGGCATCGGGTAGTATACAACCGACTAAGCGCCCTAGTTCACTGTAGAGTGAAACAGCTTAAAATGATCCATTGGAACGAGTTCATCTCGGAAACAGTCAACGGCGGGGACAGTGTCTGGAAGATCACAAAACAACTAAAAGGGTGCACCCAGAGAACTAGAACTCCGGCCATTCACGGACGACAAGGGATTACCTACACAACCAAGGACCAAGCCGAAGCTATTGCGGAGACCTTAGAAGATCAATTTAAGCCAAACAGTGAGCTCCAGGACGAGAACTTCTCAACAGTGGTTAAAGAAGAAGTAAATTTATTCCTCGACGATCCCTATGAGGTGCCACCACCCCCTGTGTCCAAACTGGAAGTGGAACAGGTCAGAAGGAGTCTGAAGAAGATGAAAGGCCTGGGAGCGAATAGACTCTTAAATGAAATGCTGTGCCATGCCCCCGGTACAATCATTACCCTTCTGACTGCCATAATTTCTGCCGCACTAAGGTGGAGCTACTTTCCAGAAATTTGGAAGGTGGTGGACGTGATATCCTTACCGAAGCCAGGCAAAGACTCTAAATCAACACAGAATAGGAGACCTGTCTGCCTACTTAGCAGTCTTGGAAAGGTGTATGAGAAAATCATTCTCGAAAGGCTGAAACAATTTGCCCAGGAACACCTTATATTCCCGATACTCAATTTGGATTCAGGAGCTACCACTCCACAGTCCACCCAATCACCAGTCTTATAGAAGAGACTATACAGAGCTTCAACAGGAAGGAGACTACTCTCGCTGTTCTCATGGACGTGGAAAAGGCTTTCGATAAGGTCTGGCACGCGGGACTTCTTCGGAAAATGATCACCTTCAACTTCCAAAAGGCATACATTCACGTGGTAGGGAACTTCCTAAGAGGACGCTACTTCAGGGTGAATATGGAAGGAAGGAGCTCATCCTTTCACATCATCAGAGCGGGAGTGCCTCAGGGATCCACCTTATCACCTTTTTTTTATAGAGCGTATATGTCACTGACATCCCTACCAATTCAAAAGTTAGGTTTAGGCTATTTGCTGACGACACTCTTTTCTTCACTTCACACAGAAACATCAATTATGCTGTTAAACACATGCAAAGGTTCCTGGACCAGTTCGGCGACTGGCTGGAGAAGTGGAGGATTAAAGTAAAC
>CABFVX010006008.1:0-31540 GCA_902151425.1 Timema shepardi
TTGCTCACGGCACCCGGGGTGATCACCTCCCCCCCCTCCCTCTTGCGGTGGTCCTGCGCTTATGTACTAATTACTCTAATATGTTAGGAATGAGGTAAGGTTACATTTAGAGGAAGTGTACCCCCATATGATTGAAGGAAGAGTGGAGAGCCATTTATAAAAAAACTCAGTACACTCAACCGAGATTCGAACCTTGCTATCCCCATCATCGGCAGTCTAGCTTAATTCAAGAATAGCGCCTTAGATCATGCGACCACCAAATATGGTCATTTTTATTTAGTTAATATAAACTTCAAATTGCATAAATATACTTTATATAAAAAAAAAGTCTGGGACAAAATCGATCCGAGATGTAAGTTTTTTTTCAAGGACTGTCCCCAATACTCGGAAACGAATGATCGCCTTAACCTACCATACAACACCATGGTTGATGGATTAATATAAACGGTAGGGCTAATCAAGGCTAATTAGAGGAAGTGCACCCGCATTAATCTTTATAGATACTTGTAAACACATAATGATAGATCACACGTGGAAAAACATCAAAGTCATTTACTCGGTTGAGATTCGAACCTCGAGCTTCCAATGAGGTGGTGCCGTTGAAACCAACAGTCGATGTGAACGCGCCAAGAACATGTCTATTGGAGTGTTTAATTCTTTTATACTTGCGTGGCCTAATATTAGCGCCCCGCGGAGAGCAGTTGGCGGTCGTGACATGTATGTAAGAGGAGGGAAAAGGGCGTGACAGGAGTCGGTTGTCACAAGCTGTCGACATTTGACAGCAGAGGTGTGACCAGTGACGTTATGAGAACAGAGGGAAATGTACAAACAGTAATAAACGATCAAATGCTACGACCAACGATCTTTTTTTGTCTAAATACTCAGGAAGTTATAGTATTCGATATTCAAGAATCTCGTCTTGATACCAAGTCATAATTAAAATAATTAACTGTCTCTCTGTGGGCGAGTGTATTTTCTCTCTCCCCCTCATTCACTCGTCATCGTATTTAAAAAATACTGTTTCTTTGACTGAGCGCTTATTTTAAACTGATTAATTTTTAGCTCCTTGTATCTTACTACTGTCCGTGTGTGCTAGTCACAATTGAGTGTTATATATGTTTCTTTTGTTGGGTGTGTTTTAGGTTTCCTGATGACACAGTTCTGTGTTTATAAAATGCATCTTGAATGTCAGAACTTAAATGCTGTCTCGATGGTTTAAAAAAACAACAGAAAACTACGTCAAAGTTATTTTAATGATGATCAGAGTAGTAAAAACCTTGAAATTAACTAGTTCTGTATCCAGAGAAAGTTTCAAGTTCTGGTCTCTTTAAACATGGATTTAATATATATATATATATATTATTTAGCACTGCATCTTACTACCCGTTCAGTTTATACGCTTAAGTACTAATTACGCTAATGAGTTAGGAATTGGGAAGGTTAGATATAGAGGAAGTGAACCCGCATTTGAGTGGAGGAAGAGTGGAAAACCATCTAAGAACACCCGCCCCCCCCCCNNNCCCGGCCCAGTTCACCCGAGCGAGATTCGAACCTTGATCTTCCTATTCTCGGCAGTCCAGCTCAACAAGAAACTAGCGCGTTAGCTAACTACGCCACCGCGAGACGTACTCAGGAATCTACGTAGGTGGCCTCGCAATATGCTGTGTTTGTGGTAACGGTGAGATGAAGGTTCGAATCTCGACCGAGTGCACAGCGGCTGGCTCTACCCAAGAGATTTTCACATCCCCTCTCCTTTCTAAAGAAGTTAAACTTATTCTCTTAAGTACTCTGTTTGAGGTGTCACTCTCACGATAAACAAAACTATCTATGACGGGGAGAACTGGCTTCAAATACCAGTAGGTTGTACCGAGTGTAGTTTTCCATTCTACCTTCAGGCAAATGGCTAGTACAGTAAATTTCCGATCTTCCGTTGGGGTCTAGAGAAAAAACGGTTTAGTGGATTTTGTATGAACGTGATATTTATATGTATGTTATATGGTAATATCTTAGGGTGAAAAGATGAATTTAACCCTAGCTATAAGATCAAGAGTATTTTATTGATGACCTATGTTTGAAAGTGTGAATTAGAAAAAAACGTTATAACAATTTGGTTCAAAGTGGGTATGTAGGGATTATGTTACGTAATAAATAAGATTTAATGTTTTTCTTTTAAAAAAAATATATCATGATTATTTTTGATTATTTTCAAAAGTAAATCTTTGAAACAATTTTGTTTAAAAAATGTATTTGAAGAGAGTTTAAAATTAGTGACAAAATACCGTGTTTGTTTTTCTAAGCAAAATTCATTTAAGGGTGGCTTACAACATTTTAAAATTTTTGTTTCAAGCTCTAAGAGACAAAGTATCTTACTGCCTCGTATAGAATTATTTAACCATCCGCTTGGCATCAAAATTAACGACATTATTAAGGGGCCCATCCACGTAAGCGTCTGGCTCGTAAGCCTGACTTGTTCATATTTCACCACACTCGTTCTTCCGTCAGCACGAGCGGACTTCCCAACTTTGCTCAAACATTTCAGTATCTTACAATGAGTTTTTCGAAGAGAGTTGTACCAGCGTTGATCATTTTAGACGAATGTTACATGTTTGCGAGAGTAAAAGATATAATACTTGGATGTTTTCGATGCTCCATCTTCCTCTATCCTTCCACTATTCAACCTCCTTCAATCACTCCCGTTCTTCTCTTCGCACTATCTTTCTTGATCTCCCTTGCAGTTTTTTTCCCTACATACTTTATATCCATCGTTTTATCAGATATTATCTTCTTCCCCATCCTCATTACATGACCATACCATCTCAGTCTTGCTTCCTCTACTATCTCACATACTTCCTGTACCCCCCACTCTTTCCCAGATAACTTCATTCCCACGGCCTCCACTTCCCTAGACTCTCTTACTTCCAATGTCCACGTTTCTGCTGCACATGTGACAATAGATACGAAGTACGTCCTGTACAACACTTCCTTAGCCTTCAAGGACACTTCTCTTCTCCCATAGCAGGTCTCTTACACACCTATAGAACTGCCCTCGTCTTATTAGATCCTCCCTCTCTGCTCCCACCTTTCAGCTCAATCACGCTTCCAAGCTATTTTATGTTCTGTACTTTTCTCAGCTCGACTCCACCCAACTTTATAGCTTTACTAGGCTGTATACTCTTCCTTATAATCACCATCATTTCACACTTCAACGTGCTATATTTCATTCCATATTTTTTCACTTCCTCATTCTATTCCTGTAGCTGTTCCTGTACTACCTCTTCCTTCTCCTCCTATACCATCAAGTAATAAGCAAACATTTAGACAAAATTTCATTACAGTAATAATAATAATAATAATAATAATAATAATAATAATATGTATTTTACATATGTAAAAACTGGCACATGTCAAAATAAGACAGCACATGGCTTGACGCATGAATACTACACGACATTAAATCCATTGACTTAAAAAAGTCATGTAACCGACATCGGTGGGTACGCTGATAAAGGCGTCAGTCTTGTCTAGTCTTGTGTGTAGTTGAAGGAGAGGGTGTAGGTCTACCTACTGCTTATGGTTTTTCTTAGCTAATTTCTTCCTCCATACAAATACGGGCACATTTCCTTTAAGATATACCTTCCTTATTCCTAATACATTAGTGTAATTAAATGCAGATAGCCCGGACGAGAATAGGACGCAGTTCAATCAAATAAACCGTCAGGTAAAGTTCTCCTTATGGCGAACCAACTATACTTTTGCGGGGTACCCACCAGGATCCAAACCCACGGGCGATAAACAATAAAAATGGAATAAACTAGTTCGACTAGTTGGAGGAGTTGCCGCCAGACTTGTCAGTTGTAGGAGTAGCAAAATAAAACACCATGACGCACATGCGTTATATTATAACCTTGACTCCCAACTGTGTGGATCGCGTCATATTTATACTGAGCGCTTCCGACCTCGCTAAGAAATGCCGACGTCATCGTTCGCTACTAGCATGGCGGAAAACATACTCCACTAAGAGTTTGAAATATCGAACTGGTTTATGTATTACAATATTTTTATTTGTTGGACAGGTACATCATTTCTATTTACAGCTATGAATGAACTTCGCTCGAGTAGGCTGCTTTCTCAGTATTATTTTTTTTGTTTCGCTACAGGCGGCTTCCATTGCACTATGATTTAAAAAAACATTATCTTTATAACTACCTATTTAAAATTTGTCTGTGATAATATGTATTCAACGATATCTAGAATCCAATTTTAATCTGACGGAATTGTTACTATATCTTCTTTCACGTATGCATGTAACAAGTCATGTGACCTTCATCTGTCACGTTTAATAGATATTACCAAGGCAATACTATAAAATAACACTACTACTATACGAGTAGTACAACGTAATAAATGTTGACAGCGAAAAAAGGTTTTTTACTATCTAAATGGCTTTGAGACATAAACGACTGTTTTTTAATTTATTTTTTTATTTAGCACCGCGTCTTACTAACTTGAGTACTAACTACGCTAATGTGCTAGGAGTTAAAGGTTGACTTTAGAGTAAGTGAACCCGCATTTGCGTGGAAAGCGAGTGCAAAACCATTTAGGAAAATAAATTCTTGAGCGGCTGTATAGTTACAAACCAGTCTCTTAAGAATCTTTATTTCGCACACACCATCTAGTCGGGAAAAATGTGGAAAAAGACACGGCATTCTCGTCTTTCAGCGTTTGTATGTAATTTGTTTAAAAAAATACTAACTGTTCAGCAAGTCTATGCCCCAATTTAATCTAAAATAATTATGGATAAATTTGATATTACGATAACTTAAAGGAAAAATATACAAATAATGAATATTTTCCTCAACCCCTGCAAGAGCAGGCCTGCGGGGGATCGTTTCTCCACCACTGACTGAACTGGAGTTCTAACTCATTGGGACATAGTAGGATCAAAGCTAAACACTCCGGTGCAGAAATTACAAAACGACAAGTTAAACATAGAACATTGTTAGTCTTGGTGAAAACGAAGGGAAGAGAATCGAAACTTACTTCTGAAGGTATTTACAAACATGTAAGATAAACTTTATCAAAGTACCAAGGTTACGTACGTGTTGGTAACCAGCGCCACTTGCCCCCTAATGTTATAATAAGGTGACCTGGCGGTCTAGGGGTAAGGTGTCAGACTTCTGTGCTGGCGGCCGGGGTTCAATCCTCGGTCCCGGCACAGATTTATCTTATTACCAAACCCTTCCTTCCCCTCTGACAAGACATATTGTGAATGTGGGGAATGCCAGGCCTCCACCATGGTTCGGATTCCACGTTAAACTGCAGGTCCTCCATTTCATCTCACAATCACCCTACCTTTACATATTAGCGTGTGTATAGCCCGAGCGGGTAGTAAAACGCTGTGCTAATAATAATAATAATAATAATAATAATAATAATAATAATGTTATAATTCCTATCTAAACATTATAGCCTCACACAAGGTTTCAGTTTTTCTCAGAGGCCTGCTTGTCGAAGTATCAATCGCTATCAAGCCACACGATTTAAAATACAATGGTTGGTGTCCTTTTATGGATCAACTCTATTCTGTATAATATCATACTCCCTTTCACCCTTCACCTACAACAACCCTTTCTCGTGTCAATGCGAAAGAGGGGGAACAAACTACGAAACTTCTTATCTCAAGGTAAAGATTGAGCCTGTCAAAAAATTACTATTTGTCAGAAGAAGGCTAAAACTAGTATATATATATATATATATATATATATATATATATATATATATATAAAATAGGANATATATATATAAACTAGGAGCGCCACAAATTTGCTTGAAAATGCGTTGGAAATGAACTAATGTTACATTTTAACTCTTTTTTTTTCCTATTAGTAAAACTCAAACTATATAACTGTTAAGGAAAAGGAGCCTTAATCTTTCGAGTTTATTTCGAAATAATGCATCGTAGAATTAAATATTGCGTTAGAGCTGAACGTCTGCGCGGCAATTCCTCGCTTACCGAGGCGACCCCCTTAATGTCGCCATAAAGAGAGACTAGGCCTATCTCCCGATATTAAGTATTCAGACAACGTTGCCATGGTAACTAAAGACGCGGTGTTTTAAAAAAGGGGGTGGGAGGGTCCTCCGTAGTCTTAAAAGAGTACCGGCCCACCTGGTTCGCATGTACCGCTCTTTAATCATCAACGTGATCTTCATCACCCTTAACCATGTCCGCCTTTAAAGAGCGGGCGTTGAATGGGTTCGGACCCTCAACGAGGTGTGAAACCTGCTCTGTCGAGAGACACCTGCCCCGCCGAGGGAGTGGAACATTCCTCAACACTAATGTCAGGGTAACGGCCACAGTTACCGGTGCGAGCCAACTAGGATGGGACGTTCAGAGAACCACGTGCGACGTTCTGGGAGAGAATAAATACATCCTCTGATGGGAACCAACAACGAACATGCTGTTTAGTCATGGACGTAGAAAAGTTGGATACAACCCGCCCTCCCCCTTTCCCCAGTAATGGAAGCTCCACATATATATCCCAATTTACTTACGAATGGACATATCAGCTAGAAAAGTTACCAGCAGGGTGTCAAACTGGAACCAATAACAGAAATTAAGTTATTTTTAAGAAACCCGAACCCATAACGTTAATTGTTTAGGAATCAGAACTGGAGAAGATATATTATATTTTTAGATTAATAAAATTTCTTATTGGTTCTATATTTTTTATAATAAATCGTTTATTATTGCATTTTATGCCCTTCTTTCTGAAGAATGTATTTATTTTACAAGAAGACTATAGAAGTTCCAATGAGCATAAGATTCTTGAGAAATAATTATTGTCACATCATGTAGGGTTTTTTTCTTTTCATTTTACTATTCAGGCTAAGAGCTTAGTGAAGATGTATTTTAACTTTGAGGGACAGCAAACATTTTTAAGGGGGAGTTCTGAGAAATAAGATCGCGCGCATGTATACATATATATACACTAATAAAGTATGGTATGTATTTATTTATAGATAAAGTATGGTATTTTTTATATTAGACTATTCATTTGATATCACCATGGGAAGAAAATTAAATTCGTCTTTTATATTAAATCAATATATTTATTTTGGCAAAAAAATAATTGTTTTGCTATACAATCTGCAAGAACACTGGTCTTTTATAATGTCCCTTGAATCCACACCTTAAATATTAATCTCAGGTTCTCAAATATAGGCTTCTAACAGAGCGTATTGATTTTGTTCTATTGTTTTGATACTTAGCTGTTTAAACTGTTGAAAAACAAATAAGAAACACCCAAAATTATCGTAAATAAACCATATCCAACTTTTTTCATATGTTGTGTAGACAAGATTACAAAATCACTTACTTGACTTGACAGATGCTCTTAATTTATCTAATTAAAATGTGCAAGTATCACAACACATCCACATCCTTCCATTTATTTTAAAACTTTTTCCTTAGCATATAGGCCAAACCAGGTATGGCTCTTTGTATACTCCTTTAGAAAACGGTTTGATGTGCAATTAATTGTCTATATTGGCAGACACTAATACCAGTCCAAGCTATCAATGAAAAATTGTGTAAATTGATAAACTATTACCTTAAAAAATGCAGCAGAATTTGTCTGAAGGAGTATGTGGCAAACCACACCATGGAGACAGAAGCAGCTTTTAGTGCAGTTGAATGGGGGATGAGTCCCAACATCTCATATTAGTTTAATTAACATTTTGCATGCTCCATAACTACTAGTATGTTTTATTTTTACTTACTATAAAGAATTACATACATTAAAAATAATAGAGGTAGTGTCAATCGTTAATTTAATCATCAAACTAACTTTAATAATTTAAATTTTAACACTTGAAGAAAATAGTTTATCCACCAATCAACACTATAGTTCTGTGTAAACTCTGCTTGGGCAGTCATTGGCCAACTTATTAGACCACCCCTTAGAAAACTGGGAAAATACATTTTCACTCTATATACTTTAATAACATACGAATTAAATTTTAATAATTTATCAAACAAAATATTAAATAATTAATAACAATGTTGCCTTAAATTAATATTGCAATATCTTTTAAGTACCGTGTCTTACTACCTGTTCAGGTTATACACATATGTGCTAATTACGCTAATAAATTAAGGACGAGGAGATTTAATTTTGAGGAAGTGTATCCACATTTATGTGGAGTGGAAAACCATTTAGGAAAAACCCTTAATACACCTAACTAGAATTCCAAACTCTATCTCCCCGCAATTGGCAGTTTAGTCTATTGCGAGAGTGACACCTTAAACCATGCGGCCAACGAAGTAGGTATTTAAATATTAATATTTTGTTAGTCCTAACTTTGCTTTAGTAACCAAATGAACTCTGCAAGGTATGCTTTTGCTTTCAACGTTTCATTAAATAGCCGTTGGTTGTGGTTGTGGTTCCAATGCCATATTATTCTTTCTGATAGCCATTTACCCTCCGGGGTTTCAGCCAGCATCACCTCCACACATTCAAGTTGTCTATCGAGATTGACCAGTGGCACCCAGAAGACGATCAAGTGGACGTGGCCGAAGCTAGCAAACCGAGGAGTTGACCCTCTGTCATCTGAGACAGTGGTGTCTCTGTTTCCTGTCCAAGAGCGTCGAAACGACCGACGGAAATGGTGCAGTTACGTAGTGATACTCCTATACTTGTAGTTTAATTGTTATTGTATATAATTGCTTGTAACAGTTGTATTCTGTGATTGCAAATAAATAAATTAGGTTCGCCTCGGCCTACCGTCTCATTTTTGGCAGTCCCTTTCCGGGACCTTTTGCTTATTTACCGATGCGGAAAACAGTATCAAAGGAACGGGACTTAGTAGGAAACGAGAAGAGTAATCATTTTAATTGGAAATTTATCTTTTAAAAAGTCGCCATATATTTTCTATTGGGTTCAAGCCTAGACTGTTTTTTGGGAATTCTTATTTAAATAATACAGATAAAATACTAAGAGCCGGTCTTATGACTCCTGGATAAATATTAATCTGGAAAAGAGAGAATTTCTATCAGATCGATAAGTTAAAAGTGCGTCCTATGACTGCCAGATAGAATGTATTTATCCATCACATTTTTATAGGGAGTTTCCAATAACGTTTATCAGAAAGTTAAAATGGTTGTTGCCATTGTGACACGTTTTTCATGAGGTTTCGCCTATCAGAATCTGTTTTTAGGTTAAAATCTTGGTGCAAGTGTTTAGTAGTCACAGGCCCAGGCTCTAACAATATAAAGTTATAACATTTAATTCACGCTTTTATATAAATTGATAAGCTATTTGTCGAGTTATATTTATATAAGAACAAATTATCAAAATGTGAGTGCAATAAATGAAATTTTGTAAACGTTGTACCCAACTATTGACCACATTTTGGAAGACACCGAAATTAGAACTTGCAAGACAACCTAGCTTCTGCGCCCACGTGACGCCATCTGTTTACTCGCACTCGTTTAGCCGCCATTATTTAACAAATGTTGAGCGTTGTAGCCACTTTCCAGGTACTGTAGCTCCATGACTTCTTTGGTGCTGAATGACAGCTCACAGCTGACGGCTTTTAAAAGTTACCAGACCAAATTATGTATCCCTACGCCGAACCACATGATCTGCAAAAACATGTGTTTAGCAGCTGTCACTTCTAACAGTCAAAATGTATGTATATACCTAAATGCTGATTGTCAGAAGTCAGCTGTGAGCTGTCAGTCAGCACCAAAGAAGCCATGGGGCTACTGTAGTAGCGGTAACAGTAGGTCTTATACGCATGCTCGCACCAGTAAGAACAGTACCAACCTTGCGTTTTCTGCATAAAAATATATTTATCCTTCAGAGAGCTATCCGGCAGATAAATTAAGCTCATAATACGCGTATATATTAAAGTGACTGATAACCTTTATCTGGTCGCTAATTTTAACCTCCTGATAGCAATATTTATCTAGTAGTCATAAGACCGGCCCAAAGTCAACAATATTTTTAATTAATTAAAATTTGTTTGATTACAAATTGTTGAAATGTTACTCATATTAATTAATATATATATAATTAATAAGTGAAAATGTATTTTCCCCATTTTCTGAGGGGTGAGCTAATAAATTGGCTAGAGACTGTACATGTGTTACATCGATTTCTAAAAGTGAAGGTTAACTTATCAACCCTTCCCTTCAGAGTATTTTCTCCACAAGTAGCTCTTAAAAAAAGTCCATTCCTTTCTAACCTTAAAGACACCTTCTCCACACCCTTCTATATTTTTATTTGAAATCAAGTATTCTTATTAATATGTATCAGAATAAGTAAATGAAAAATTAACTTGTGAATAAAATTAGTATATATTTATTACCCTTAACATACTATAATGCAATAGCTTCTGTTTCTCCTCCAAACACTTTCCTTTTAATCTGTCTCTTAATGTCCACTCACTTAGTTTCAATAAAGGATTGAGAAGACAGTAGCATTACGAAGATTTGAAGACATTTATTGCCACAAAATATATTGTACAGGATAATGTACAGCACCATTATACAGTTGGAATAATTAAAATATAACAATACATCTTGAGGAATGATAGTGTACTAATAAAATTACTTTATAGCAATATAGGCTACACTTTGTATGCTACTACATATCATATAATTAAATTAGCAACAAAAATAAATAAGAGTACAAACATTGAACATAATATTATCTAGAGGCAATGAGATATAGAATATATTTTTGGGATTGTGAAGAAGCTAATTATGCATGAGTTTCATGTCAATGATAATTTATCGTCTGGTCTCTTGCAATGAATACAATGGATCAATTTAAGCAATATCATCGATAATGTTGTCATTGCAGTCTGTAAGATGACCAACTACCCTTGTGGTTAAGATAATGTATAGTTGGACTATTCTTAGGAACATCATGGTATATGGACGCATTTATGCAACAGGTTGCCAGTGGCAGGCTTGTCAACCTTTCTTCCCTCACCACCGCCACAGACTGTTTATTCATTCTGTATTCATCACGTGTTTTAGGATTAGGTTTGTTTATTGGGCAAAAGTGTCATATTTTCTCTGTTAATTGTGTGATGGATTTTAAAATGGACAAAATAACAACACAATTGGATCCATCATGGTACAACAAGCGCATGGCTGAGGTGGCCATATTGCAACTCTTTTCAGTGACTGCCGATAAGAGTGAAGTGCATAAATGGACATAAAAAAAAATTACAATAAATTATCGCCGACAACCGGGTGATATGAAAATCATGCGTAAATGAGACTTATGAATAGACTAAGTTCACAAATTCAATACTTTTAGAAGATCAAAAAGTTGTGGGTTTTTTTTGGGNTTTTGGGAAAAAATCATTGGTCATCCAATGCTATAGTTAATTTTAAATCTATTTTAGATTTAAATAATTATTATTCTCAAAGTTTATATGAATGAAAATTCTAGCAAAATGTTAGGGATTTTTTTAAATGATTTCAATCCCAGGTCCCGGCACAGATTTATCTGATTACCAAACCCTTCCTTCACCTCTGACAAGACATCTTGTGAATGTGGGGAATGCCAGGCCTCCACCGTGGTTCGGATTCCATGTTAAACTGTAGGTCCTCCATTTCATCTCACAATCACCCTACCATTACACATTAGCGTAAGTGTGTATAACCCGAACGGGTAGTAAGACGCGGTGCTAATAATAATAATAATTTAAATTATTTATTAAACCAGGAGAAGTCAAACAATCGATCTCACAGGAATTTAGAGTTAATTGTGGAAGAAAACTATATTATCATTAAAATTTGATCTTTTTAGTCTTTTAAACCTGCAAGTATATCAAGTACTTTAAATTAAATTTAAGTGCAACTAAAATTACCTTGCAAGTCATAATTCATGATGATGTAAAACATTAAATAGTGTCATAGGAAAATGCGCATTTTATTTTTCTCTATATATTTTTAGTGGGGGCATGAGTTAAGGAAAGATTGAATTTATGGAATAAATATAAGATGTATAGACAAAAAAAATGTATAGTGTAAAAACAATGGGTGATCGAGGAACCTTTGATAATATTATAAGTTGATCAAGCCCAAAAAGTTTGCCGATCCCTGGATTAAGGCAACCAACAAATTTAGTTGGGTAACTGTAGTTTTATACATTATATGGGGAGCTATTAGTAGAGTATTGGGTTCGGAATCTTGATAAATCCCTGGTTTTAATTCAAAACACATCAACTAATGGTGCCCATTGGTGTGTTTGGCATTTGGGAGGGGACAGGAAGGGGGAACTGTTAACAATATTAAGAATTGCACTCTAGTGAAGACTTTACCAACACAAAAATCTAAAACAATGCAAATAGGTTGATTATCTCAACCATTTATGTAGTTTATAGTGTTGTAATGCAATTTTATTGAACTGGTCTAAAAAAATGTATCTTTAGTTAAGTCAAGAGACGTAAAAAAAGTTAATCTTAATATAAACTGATACTTCATAAGTTTTAGGCTCTTTCAACAATGAGATCATAATTGAATTGTTTTTTGCTTACAAAAAACTTGAGTGCATCAAAGTGTATATTAGCACAGTCCAAATACTTGAATACATTTTTCATGTTCACTTTTTCCTTGTGGGTTTGTCTGGTAAAAGTATACTCTCGTATTCCGTCTTTGGAAGTAAGTTTAAATGTGTACTTGAAGTTGTAAGAATTCTCCGCTGGTCCAATGTACTGCACACCCAACATAAACATTTTTCTTTCCCCATCGGTCAGTTCATGGAACCAAAACACCTCTCCTAAGGCCGAAATTATTTGAGTGTTTTTTTTTACACTGGCGCAGAAATCAAAATTGTCCACATCTATGATATTTATGGCTTCCATCCATGCTTCAGACTCGTGGTTCTCTAGTGCATGTACCAAAAGGTCTTGCTTACCTCCTTCCCAGGAACAATCATCTATAAGGCATTTGATTGGTTTGTGGTGGCAGGTTACTTCATGTTCAGCCAGATCAAAGATTAAGAAAGAATTTTCACAGCCATATTTGAAGTATTTACACAGAACCTTAGTGGACTCTGCTAACTGTTCTAAAGCATAGTTCCTGGATTTAGTGAAACTATCTCGACACGTAGGGCAATTTTCGCACATGGGCAGGCATTCTTGGCAGATGTTGTGCCCATTTGCACATTGATGTATCGGCGGAGAGAAGTATTCCAAACAAACAGGACACTTGAGGATACTCAAGAGACTTTCATTCATGTCCATAAGGCTGCTATCAATACCTGCCATTTTGGCTTTTCAATTAGGAATGTGTCAAATATCACGAGCTGTATCTCCTAGTGTGAATGTCTGAAAGAGCAAAAAAAAAATCTAGACACACACACATAATCATATAGAAGCATAGGTTATGATGTGTTGTTTGTAAATAGTAGCATAATGCTATTCAGTCAATACCAATTAATATACCAGTAATAGAGTTTAAAGCTAGAAACCCATTTGAGCAAATACTAGATGATTTAAATATTTGACTATCAGGTAAATGCATTAGAAAATTTAAATTTTAGTATAAAAAGGGGCTGTCTTAAATATATCTTCTACTTCATATTATAACACATTTAAAGATTTCTTAATGGAAGAAATTATACTTTGACCGTAGTCCCAAATGTTTCCTAAATAAATGTTATTGTAGAAGTAACATTCATAAAAAGAAAACTTTGCATAATTGGTTATAAATTTATGTTTTATATATTTATGCAAAATTATATCCCAGGAAAAATTAAAGCTCTTTAATATATTTTAGTTTTTTTTGAACTGGATGAATATTTAGACCTGGTTTGTTGTTGTAATTTAACTCTTTAAAAGTTTTAAAGGCTATCCTTTGCAAGACCGTAGTTGGGTGAGGGTGTTCAAACCCCCCTCCCCACTGAAATTTTATGAACATATATGTGGCTTTATTTATGGTTCAAACAATATCAAAATTAAGGTACCAGTACAAATTAGGGGCCTGTGTTACCATTAAAACCTTTTAAAGAGATTCTAGAGGTGTTTATAATAATTATAATTTTTCATGGCCTTCGGCAGTTAGGGGGTTATGTTGCCATAAAAACACTTCAGATAGCATCTAAAGGTGTTTAATATATAGAATTTTTCCTTGCCTTCAGCAGTTAGGGGGTTATGTTACTCTAAAAAAACACTTTAGAGAACTTCTAAGGCTGTTTATATATATATTTACTGATCTCCGGCAGTTGAGGGGTTATGTTACCATCAAAAACACTTTAGAGAACTTCTAGGGGTGTTTAATATATAGAATTAGTCTTAGCTTTCAGCAGTTAGGGAGTTATGTTGCCCTACATACACTTCAGATAATTTCTAGAACTGTTTATAATTTGGAATTTTTTCTAGCCTCTGGCAATTGGGGGATGTGCCCATCAAAACCCCTCTGAAATTATTAGCTAGCTACGTCCTTGATCCTTTGTATGTGAAAATAATGTCATATACAAACCTACTGTATCAATATCTTAAATTATTAGGCCTATTGTATTACTATTTCAACATTGAGATTAGCTAGATACAGTTGAAAGATAGATTTTAAACATATTCATTCAACAGGTCATGTGATTAGGGAGTGAAGATGAAAAATTTACCAACATGTGTTTTGTTTCAGATTTTCTTCAGTTAAATGAGTTCCAGGAATGAAGTAATAACCGTGTTTATAGTTCTCTTCTCACACAAACCTATCAACTACATTGTTTGGTGGTTAAATGTGTCACTAATGTCAAATCTGATGTTGATCAGATATGTTAATACTTCCATGGTATAATCAAAATATTTATGAATACTTCTGGGATTTAAATATATGAAAATTTTGTAACTCTAATTGCAATTATTTGTTTCAATTTTATAATTAGAATAATTTTAAGGTTGGTTTAAGTATTTGATAACCACTTCTGAACCTCCATTTATTTAGTATTTTATAATGGTAGTATATCTATTAAATAAATGATTAAAAAAGATCCAGATTTAATTTTTATCTAATCAGAACCGGAACTGATAAAGCTTTCGGTTTGACACTCTAATTTTACATGTTCCCCAAAAATAATTGTCTACCCCGAACCCCCCCTTATTCCATATCATTAAAAAAAAAGGTGAGTTGTCATTAATGATCAAATGACTGTCATACACAACTGTATTATGTTTAATAGTAGATATTTTCTTAAGAATTTTAAACGCCATATTGTTTTATCTTGAGGCTTATAATTTTTCTCACACAAGTGATTTAAAGTCCCCCACAATGTCTTTAGAGCAAAGTCATAGTAGTTTAACTAAACCCCTTTTACAATTGATAAATACTCTAATAATTGTTTATAAACACTTACTTGCTCATGCTTAACTGTGTTTAAAATTAATATTTCATGTATAAGTAATACTTTTTATTTATGAAATAATTATTCCCTTTAATTTCTCTCATGTGCTTAAGTGTAGAGCAAATTTATAGAATATAATACAGATAGTTACATTTCACATACCAAATTGAAGTCTTGATTTCATATTTTTAAAATCAAATCAAATCATACTCTCTCAATGTCTAAGCGGAATTCAAGTTTCTCATCTTGAATAAAGAATTTTACTGCATCAAAATTAATGTGTGGGCAGTCACAGTATTTGAACACATTTTCCATGTTCACCGTTTCCTTGTGGGTTTTTCTGGTCACAGAATACTTTCGTGTACCATCTGAAGAACAAAATTTTACTTTATACATGAAATTATATGAATCTTCATCAGCACCAATGTACTGTACACCTATAAAAACCATTCTTTTCTCTGTATCAATTTTCCAATGAAACCAAAAGATTTCACGGACGGCGGAGATTATCTGAATTTCCCTGGATTCAGAATAATAAAAATCAAAAACCAAGTTGTTTTCGTTTGTCATCCATGCAACATCTATATGTTTTTTCTTTGCATGTCTCAGAAGATTGTTGATACTTCCATTCCAAGTACAGTTATCAATGAGGCAAGTGTTTTGTCGATACAGACAGTACGCCTCATGGTCTGTCAGTTCTGTAGCAAGATATGTCTCTTTACACCCAAAAACATCATTTTTGCAAGGTTTCTTGGTGATTTGTGAAAGTTGCTCTAGTGCATAGTTCCTGGCCTTAGTGAAGCTGGCCCGACATAAAGGACAGTTTTCACATTTCGGCAGACACTTGGAACAAATACTGTGACCACTCGCGCACTGCTGGATCGGAAAAGAAAGACATTTCAGGCACACTGGACACTCCAGAACTTCAAATAGAGTTTTCTTCAGATCTTCAATGTTATCAATGGAAAATGCCATCTTTAATGTAGCTCAGGACTTTTTTAAGGTTTGACTTTTCATTAACAGGAACACAAATTATGTAATGTTCAACCATCAGACACCTGTTAAAAAAATTAAATGAAAATACAATTCATCAGGCTAGCAAACTAATAAATTGCAACAATTTAACTCTAAAATGTTTCTGATTTACTTTATGTTGGTGAGCTACTTTTAAAATAGCCAAGACTTTACCATGCCTCTTTTTGTTTTTCAGAATTAATAATTATAATAAATACTGGTAGATGTATATTAATTGCTAAATTATTAATAAATAATGTAGATTCTCAAAGGGTACAACACATGTAAATGTCAGTGTGAATTTGAAGACCAATTAAATGCTTGGAAATTTTGCCTTTTAATGAATAGTGAGTGTATAGGATCATACAAAACTCTTTAATAATGCTATATCCATAAATGTTGAGAAAAACATATTTATTTGTTTGCTTTTTAATGCACCGATCACACAAGGTTTACTCTATTAGATATCAAATTCGGCCCAAAGATGAATCATCATATTAAATTTCATACCACAACTAACAATGTGTATCTTTTATCAATATAATATGTTTATACATATTAAATTTTTTTAAATTATTATTTAGCACCGCGTCTTACTACCCGTTCGGGTTATACGCTTTAAGTACTAATTGCGCTGATGGATTAGGAATTGGGAAGGTTGAATTAGAGGAAGTGAACCCACATTTGCATTGAGGGAGAGGGGAAAACCATTTAGGAAAAACCACCCTCAGTTCACACGACCGGCGCGTTAGCCAACTACGCCACCGAGGCGGGCTACATATTAAAAGATGAATACAGTTAGCCTTGGCCTCCATACAGGCACAAAACCGAGGAACAAGACCAGGTTCCTAAGGGATTTTTCACACTGGAACACTGGCAATGAAGAGTGTGTGTGGTTTTGACAATTAACAAAAAGGAGTCAGTTATTTTTTCATCCCCCCCCCCCCCCCCCCCCCCNCCCCCCCCCCCCCCCACATTTATTTGAGGTATTTAACGTGCACTTTCTGAACCAAATAATTACTTCAACACACAAGAATTTCTGTGAGCAAGAGCAAAAGGGCTTCCCAATTTTTCCGGCCAAGGTGTTTTCACATATCTTCCAGGCTTCTTTTACATACCACAATCAACATGGGACCGACAGATCTACTTCCCCTCAGAAGAAAGTTGTGCTAATGATTTTTATCGCTCAAGAAAAATCCATCAACCCTGGCTGGATTTGAACCAGCAAACATTGGGTCCTGAGGTGAGCGCTTTACCCAAAGACCACCGAGTTCAATCATTTGGTTAACTCGACGTCAAGCACAGTGCTGTTTGTTTTGTCTAGCTCTGAGTTTATATTTGATTAACACCAAAGTCTTTATAGGTTATGTATAAGGTTGTTGACTGTCATAGGAAGGCTTCAAACTATCAAATAGTGTGTAGAAAAGGTCTTCCTACACCCAATGACATAGCAGAAAATGCATGTGTAGTCATTTTTACATCATTCTCCTTTTCCTTCTTCTGTTAGAAATTACTAATAACAATAGTTCCTCATCGCTTGAGTCAATTTTAAATAGTAAGAAATATACTAAAATGTTACCCAAGTTTTCGTGAAATAGGAAATAACATCAAAAATTATTCATACATAATTTATGTCATGTGCTTTCAAAATATTAGTTGACACAATTACACTCAGCCAATTGTGAAAGTTATGTTTAGTTCTACAGATTTTTACATGGGCCAAGGGAGAATTTAATTTAGGAATAAGGGAAGGTTCAAAATCGTAAGTTTATGATATGATGTTAATACTTAATATTAAACGTTAAGAAATAAGAACATTGTTATTTTATACAGTAGTGGTGGAATTTTATTTATTTTAGAGGGCGGGGAGGAAGGTGGGCTAGTAACAAAAAATCTTTTCTTGGGATTTTATACCCCGTCCTCCCTCAGTTAATGTTAGAAAATTGGATGCTTCTAGAAGCTAATTGTAGTAGTCCTTGTTTTGAGAATTTTAGAAAACTATACTTTTTAACAGCTTTTTAGAATTGTACTACCCCCGAAATATTTTGAAATTAGGATATTTCTAGATTCTATTTGGAGTAGTCCTCCTCCTGCAAATTTTTGAATATTGGATACTTCTAAAAGCTATGTGAAGTGATCCCCCCCATTTAAAAAAAATATTGGATGCCCTTTGAAGTTATTTGGAATAATCCTTGCATGGACTTCTTTTTAAATTGGAAGCTAATGAAAGTGTTCTTCCCCCAAAACATTTTTGAAAATTGAATGCTTTTAGAAGCTAAATGAAGTGGTTCTTGCTTGAAAAATCTAATATGCGTGCATACAGAAGGTGTTTTTTTTGGTAGTGGCCCTTCATGCTTTTTTTTAATCGAATGCCTCTAGAAGCCATTTGGAGTTATATTCACCTGAAATTTTTTGAAAATTAAATGTGTCTAGAAGCTATTTTGAATGGTCCTTCCCTGTCAAAGTTTTGAGAAGTGAATGCCTCTATAAGTTATTTGAAGTTTAATACAATGCCAGCTTTGAGCTTCATATTAAAAACTTGGGGAAATTTTGGGGGCGATGGGAGGTGGGGACAGCATGGGTTTGAGCCCAATAACCCCCCATCCCTACGACCATGGATATTTATGTATAATATAATTGAACATAATCTAGTAAATGATTGAGGTGGTTGGATAGTAATGTTGTGGACATCTGTATAGGCTATTTTAAGGTTATTAATAAAAAATATTAATAACAAACCATTTATAGTTTTAGATACTTTATAGTTAGATTTTGGGTCAACTCTCCTCAGAGATCTTGGAGTAAAGTGCTTAGTCCAGGACCCGATGGTCGTGAGTTCAAACCCAGCCAAAGTCGATGGGTTTTTCTTGAGTGTTAAAAATCTTTAGCACACCTTCCTTTGAAGGGGAAGTAAGGCTGTCTATCCCACAGTGATTGTAGCATGTAAAAGAACCCCGGAAGGTATATGAAAATACATTTTCTGGCAAAATTGGTAGAACCTTTCACCTTTGCTCAAGAGAAATTTTCGTGTGATGACATAATAAGTTGGTTCAGAAAGTGTTAAATACCTCAAATAAATAAAATGGAAAAGTTCTCTCCTGGACAGTGTTTATATTAAGTAAATGTAACATTTATTTAGTGCAGCGTGATGGCTTTCATTAAAAACACAGCTTTCATTTTAGGGCTCTCTTTAGGCCTACTTTAGGCTACATTAATGTTGGTTGATCATGATTCCAGCATAAGTTAGATGAGGCTATGTTACAAAAATTAGAATTATTTATAAATAAGACATTTGGCTTTAGTACGTTTCACATAGAGCATTATATAAAAATTATTTTATTTGTTTGATTTTAATTTATGTGTAGTTTGTTATTGTCATTGTTGTTGCTATTATTATTATTATTATTATTATTATTATTATTATTATTATTATTATTATACACTTATGAGGATGGAGAATTGAATAATACTAATATTTACAGAGTTTCAAAAGTTTTTATACCCATACAGTTAAAATAAAAATCAGCAAAATCACACAATAACATAAATATTTATGAGCTTGCTAGATTAGCATTAATGTGATCTGTGGCTCATAAGATACTACTTTTGACAATATATTTGACATCGCCAAAATTAATATCAATGTGCAACTTAATATTTATGATATAATTTAAAAAATCTTTTGAGATTTTAAATTGTCCAATTTATCAGTGATAGGGCAAACACTTTTTTTTAGCACCGCGTCTTACTACCCGTTAAGGTTATACACTGACAAACACTATTGCTCAAATAAAAAACTTTTCTTTGTTAGACCTATATCACTCTTTTTACATAGTTGTCAGTATTACACATCCAAAAATAAGGCCAATGGAATAATACTGAAAGTTATCATGTTTGTAAAATGTTGAATAGTTATGGAATTAAAACAAAATTCACTAAAATCCTGTGAAAACTAGGTATACATTTTGACTGTACCGTACTATCTTTTGTGTTGACTTCTTTGCATTATAATGGTGACCAGGGGCGGATCCAGAACATTTTCATAGGGGGGTCATAGCTATAAATAGCATATTGCATACAATGTTAAATTTCTGTTTAAAGCTGTTTAATTGTTTCTCATTTATATTTAATCTTATGTATGTTTTAAACCGTGCTCAGCCTCCCCATTTTTTTTAAATCAGATAGTTTTTATAAACCATGTAGAGTGACCTTCCTTCAACAAATTTTAGAAAAATGGTTCATTCTAAAATTTATGAGTAGTCTTCGCCTGGATTTTTTTTAAACTTAGATTATTTTATAAGCCATTTAAATTGTTCCTCACCCAAACATTTTTGAAATTTGGACGCCCCTTGAAGATATTTTGAGTGATCCTCACCTTATTTTTTTATGAAAATTAAATACCTCTAGAAGATAATCTTTGAAGTGATCTTTCACCAACAAAATTTTGAAAATTGAATGATTATTTCAGAAACTAGGCTATTTGGGGTGGTCCTCACCTGAAAATTATTCAAAATGGCATGCATCTAGACCTATTTAGAGCTTCTCTCCCCTGACTTTTTGTGCCAGTTAGATGCCTCTAGTCTAGTAGCTATTTAGAGCTTTCATTCCCTGACATTTGTGCCAGTTAGATGTCTCTAGTCTAGTAGTTATTTGAAGCTATTTAGAGCTTTCATCCCCTGACATTTGTGCCAGTTAGATGTCTCTAGTCTAGTGGTTATTCGAAGATATTTAGAGCTTTCATACCGACATTTGTGCCAGTTAGATGCCTCTAGTCTAGTGGTTATTTGAAGCTTTCTTTCCCCTGACATTTGTGCCAGTTAGATAGCTCTAGTCTAGTTGTTATTTGAAGCTATTTAGAGCTTTCATCCCCTGACATTTGTGCCAGTTAGATGCCTCTAGTCTAGTAGTTATTTGAAGCTATTTAAAGCTTTCATCCCCTGATTTTGTGCCAGTTAGATGCCTCTAGTCTAGTAGTTATTTGAAGATATTTAGAGCTTTCATCCCCTGACATTTGTTCCAGTTAGTTGCCTGTAGTCTAGTAGTTATTTGAAGCGGTCTTGAAACACTTTTCTTGTTTGTTTGATGTTCATGAAAGCCTCTTGTTTGCGTGCTGGGTGTTGATGAACCCTTTTAGCCACTTAGTCACTTGTAGTGTGCTGGTTTCTGTTGTTTTACAATCAGAGTTGATCTAAATAAAGAACAATATCCCATACCGCTCTTTGGCATCATGTGCAAACAAGAACTATGATGTTCGACTAACACAATTAAAGTTATAAGTGATTGAAGTTGAACTATAGTCCCGCCTGCGGGAAGTCATAGCCAGACCGCGTGACCTGCCCTCTAGCGCCACACATGGCGGGCCAAGAGTTCAAGAGCATGTGGTGATGATAGAGTGATGTCATACTCAGTCTTCTCCAGCAAATTTTTGACAATAGAATGCATATAGAAATCATTTGCAGTTTGATTTAAGGCCATCTCCTAGCTTCACATTCAATAATATCAGAGGATTTTTAAATATATCCAGGGAGGGGCAAATTATTTCCAGGGGGTCAGAGTCCCCCACAGTTACGTCACTCCTGCTGTCCACACATACTCTATATTAGGTATTTGTGGATGAACTGCTCTCAGGCGATTATTAGTTTTTGATGTGTGTTAGTCTACCATCTCTATGCGGGACAATGTTTGTTACTCGCTATGCACGACAAATATTCATGTATAAAAATAAGTATTTTTTCTACAATTGCGTGAGTCATGATTAATCATGGACGAATAATGCTCGAGTAGAACCGGCTTAAGAGGTGTCTGCGCGTAAACAGATAAAAAAGTGTATAATTTATCTGTGTTGTATTTTCTTTCAAAAATTTGAACTTTCATTTTGTTTTTTATATTAATTTTCTAACTTTCACAGGGGGGTCAACTGACCCTTTGACCTTCCCCTAAATCCGCACCTGATGGTGACCCACGATCCTTTACAAGATTATTTTACACCACTGTTTTTTATAGAAATTACCCACCTCGGTGGCGTAGTTGGCTAACGCGCTTGTCGTGTTGAGCTCGACTGCTGAGGACGGGGAGATCGAGGTTTGAATCTCGGTCGGGTGAATTGGGGGAGGGGGGTGTTCCTAAATGGTTTTCCACTCTCCGTCCACGCAAATGCGGGTTCACTTCCTCTAATTCAACCTTCCCAATTCCTAATCCATTAGAGTAGTTAGTACTTAAAGCATATAACCTGAACGAGTAGTAAGATGCGGTGCTAAATATTATTATTAATATTATTTTATAGAAATTAATTTGTTAATTTGATCAACACCATTCAAAATGTTAATCTATTAACACATGAAAGGTTAGGTTAAGTTAGGTTGGTTAAGAACCATATTTATATACACAAATTATGCAAGGTTTACAAGTAAGATTTATTTCATAATAATTAGGATGAATCCCCTACCATCTAGATACAATTGTATGGTTTGAATGGTTTTGGATTCAGTTGTAATGAATATATTGTGGGATTGTTTAAACTGTATCATATCATAAGATGATGTTCAGAATTTTGTCTAACAGGATGAAAGAAGAATACTAGTTATTTATTTGCAAGAGTTGGGCTTATGTGGTTGTGTGGTAACCTTATAAAAAATGATATTTTGTTTTTCTCTCTCTTCCCAGTGTCTTACTAGAGCCCATTTACCACTTGAGTGTAGGTATCTGAAAGAAGGCAAAAGTTACCAGATCTACTTTAATGCATACATTTGTCTAGCCATATATTGATTTGTTGTCACTTTTAGCAGTCAAAACTTTCACAACAATGAATTTGTTTTTAATTGTGTTATTCTTTTAACTGTTTTTACATCTTCTGCTAGCTGTCAGTTACCACTCAAGGGCATAGAAAGCAAATTTTTCTAGGGGGAGGGGGATCCGCTAGAAAATTATAGGAGCCTACTATCCAGTAACTTCCAAATTTTCCAGTCACTGTGTATTAAAGAATATTTGATTAAAACCACATATTGATATATTAATGATTTTAGACACACACATTCTGAAATTATATCACCCTATGAAGGGGTTAGAAAGATTTCAGACTAAAGTGACGGGTTATCGGGTAGTGCAGTCCAAGTTAGAGTTGTGAGAAATCATATTGAGATATTAAAAAATTGACTTACAACAGCACAGTTTAAAATTATTGCGAGACAATTTATTCCTTAGGTCCTATGACATAATCTAATTCCCATGACTCAATTTTGTCTAAAGGTGTACTATAGACGGGTGAAAGGAAAGATTACATTAAAATCTCATGTTGACTTGAGAAATGAAATTAGTACGCACAACTCAGATAGTTGTGTTAAAATATACTCGCGGTGAGTATTAATTGGAAGAAATATGTTATTTTGACTATTGTGAATATTGTTTTAGTGAATAAGTAAAGATTACAGAAATTTGATAAAATTCCCTGACTTTTCCAGGTTTCCCAGGTCGCTGAGATTTAGGTGGGATTTGTTTCAATTTTATAATTATAATCATTTGTAACAATATTAATTTTATTATTGGAAACTTAATAATATTCTTCTTGTGTGTATTTTTTAATCGAGGCCTTTTTGTGTCCTTTTCCCATTGATTCTCTATATTAACATGTTTGTAAACATAATTATAAAATGAGGGTGGTCGCCTAAGGTGAGGTAGTCCTAGGGCAGGGTGTCTACCTGACAATAGTTTTGAAATTCCAGTCTATTTCCAGTATTTCCAGTCTATTTTTTTAATAAATCCAGTATATACTAAAGGTTTTAAGAAATCCAGTATATATTAAAGGTACTCAGAGACAAACAATCCCTATTTCAAAATCATAAAATGATAGAAAGATAGGGTAGGCCTAGGCCTGTCATAGTTAAACATTTTTACATCAAGAATAAAGTGTATTGAAGCATATATTATAGTATATACTAAGGATGGGACCCTAGAACTTACAAGAAATATTCATGGATTCAAGACTGTTATTAATTAATTCAATAAATTACTTACATGATCCAAAGAGCAATAGCTCACTTCTAGGATTATGATTTTACATAATTTGTAGTATTACATAGGTTTAAATTTTAACAGATTAATAAGACATGAACATTTTAACATGAAATAAGTTAATCAAAATCAAAAGAATTTTTTAGATGAATACACAAAACAATGAAAGACAGCAGTATCAGTACAATATTACTGATAAGATAATTTTGAAAAAAATGTGTGATAATCTTTATTAATAAATTTTATCAATAACTGTAAGATCAAATCATAATCATTTTTTTAAATAGGTACTAAGTTTGATTTAATTTTTAAAGGTATTCAAATACTTAAATAGTTTCTTGTGGTTAAAATCAAAATAATGATAGGAAAAACCTAAAAACCAAACACCAGATCATTAATTTACCATTCAATGTAAACAAAATCAGAAATGAAGGGCAAAATCCTAGTTATTGGGAAAGTTAAACACTTATGCTTACAATATTTTCTAAAATTCAAATTTTAATTAGGGATTTGATGGCAACATAAAGTTTCAGATTTGAAAAAAGGTGGATCTGACCCATCTTTAACTAACACACACACACACACACACACACACTACATTTTTTAAATGACCTGTATCACCTTCGACCCCGATGGTCTTGGGATAAAGTGCTCGCCTCAGGACCCGGTGTTTGTGGGTTCGAACCCAACAGAAGCCAAAGGCTTTTTCTTGAGCCAGAAAAAGTCATAGCTCAACATCCTTGGGAGGGGAAGTAAAGCCGTTGGTTCCATGTGGCACGAAAAAGAACCCTGGAAGGTATGTGAAAATACCTGTCGCCTTGATATTTACCCTTGCCAGTTGCATCAGTATCCTAGTGTATAATCGTTCGAATTGTCACTGAGTATGTTGGTGCACCCCTCATACTATCTTTGAACCTAAAGACAGGCAAGCAACACGTTGTCGACACGTCCTTGGTGCGGAGTATTACTAGCAAAATTAATCTTTCACTATTCTCTTTTTTGTTTTCTAGAGCTCAGAACTTTATGTTACCCACCATTTTAAATTATATTGGTTAGTAAAGCAGAAAAGCTATAGCCTAGGATATTAAGAAGTTGGTAGCCTCGAAAAGTTGATTACTCTATCTACACCTACTATATATTATCAGGAAGAGAAGCAAATTGCTTATTGCCATGCTTTAATTTTCATGAAACAATGGGAAAACAGTAGATGCAAACAATAAAATAGTGCCAATTAGGTTAATTTGGGATCCATACCATTATAGGCTCTTTTTCATTGTGATGGTACAATGTTTATACCTTTCATTCACTTTATTTTGCTTATTCTTAATGTGTAGAATTGAATGGCAGTAATATTTATAATTTTTTTGTACGTTTATTAAATACTATATTTAAATAGAATCCAAATCACTTTCGAAATGTAAATATTAACAATGGCATGTAGCTTTCCTGTGATCCTGCGCACTGGATGGAAGATGTCATCCTATAATACTTTGTGTTACACTCGTTATCATGCACAGTAGCTACACACTAAAATGACTATGACGTCAATGTATGATGTATATCATCCACATTTAATATTTTATTTCATCTTTATTATAAATATAAGTTATTAACACTCTCTGAAAAGTTAGGTTAAGATGGGTTAGATAGGTGTCTTAATAATTCATAAAAACTTATTGTGTTGTTTCCATGTCATCAATATTGTGTTTTACTTCATCTAGAATTTAGTTGTCATTGATACTTGTGATCCCCTACATCAAAACAAATTGCTTGAATTAAAATTTACTAAAGAGTAAAGTTAGTTGTGTCCATTATAGACGATTATTATGCCTTTGTAAAGAAGGTAGCCTATAAATTATGTTTGGGGTTAAGTGTAGTGTCCAAATAGTTCTAGAATGGTCGAAAGATACTCTATTGCTTAGATTAGTGGAATTTTTTCTTGTTTCATTAATGATCAAAATGGCTTTGCTTAATTTTTTAGTTCAAATCGATTCTACATGTTTTAATGTTTGGAATGGATAAAATGTACTATAACCATGCTATTTGTTTTCATTAGGTCTGATAGTTGGAGTTTAACATAGGCTGTATCCGAATAGTCTACTTATGCGGCGTCGCCTTGACTCATGCCCTTGATAGCTGCATCGGCAATCACGTGAACAAGTGTAAATCTGTCAGAAAAGTCGCGAACAGAACCTAAGCAGTCTTCTCGAGGTCTTGGTAACCATGGATACTGAAGGCTACCAGCCATGCGCTGTTCTCGCGGTGTTCGACTGGCAATTGTTTTAGTATTATCGTTTTGTCTGCTAGAACAGTAACTTACATTTTCCGCCATTTAAAATATGGTTGTTGCCGTTCGAATAGTTTGATGCAGTCTTCGCTATGAACAGTGCGAGATGTGTAAAATCATCAAGATTGCATCAAGTCTAAAACTCAAGGGTCTGAATAGGGAGCCTTGGACTATTCAGATACAGCCATAGCCTAGTTTCTAAGATCACTCGTTGGTGAGGTAGCACTGTTGCCCTAGAAATGAAGCAACGGTAGTTGCCCTTAAAACTGGTTGATGCCGTCTTCAATAGGAAGTGTGTAGGGAGTGTGAATTAATCAATTTTATAATTCAAGGGTCCTTCCAAGAATACTTGAGACTATTAGGACACAGCCCATGTTATTTCCTAGTCAAATAATCAAGCCCATTTCTAAATAAATAAACACATAAACACACATTTTCAAAGGTAATTCAAAATAATCCTTCATTAATCATTTTTACCGGCAAATACACAAGCCTAAAGGCCAATAATTAAACTCTTTGTTTACCCATCTGACAAGGTGTGTATTAATCACAATTTGGGAATGTGGGGAATGCCAGGCCTCCACCGTGGTTCGGATTCCACGTTAAACTGTAAGTGTGTACAAACCGAACGGGTAGTAAGACGCGGTGCTAATAATAATGGTAATGTTTAACCATGATTAAAAATAAATAAAGTAGACGTGCATAATACAAACCTTTAGAGTTAAACAAATGTTTTATTAATTAATTAAAAATAATTAATTTTGCCTATCATATGAAGCAAAAAAGATACAAACTAAACAATATAAATATAATTTAATTGTTTAAAAAATTTCTAGATAAATGGATAAAGCCCAAGACAAGGTTGCCAACCCTAAAGTCATATAATACTTTATGGAATCAGCTACTCGAAAGGTTCATTGCGCGCACTTATAAAAGTACGCCACCTAAACGTCTTTTCTTGAAATAGTTATATCCAGTCCACCTCATACACGCTATTGCTTTCTGGTCATTTCTAATGTCCTCCCATCTGTGTCTGGGTCTTCCCAATGCTCTCAACCAGGATTTATGTTCGTTAATTTGGAGGGAGATAAAGAGGGGGAAAGGAATTAAACAGAGATATTTTCATATTTTACAACACAAGAATGCATAATTATTACAATACTACACGTTTAGCAATGCAAAAAGGATTGCCAGCACCATATTCAGAAACAAAAGAAAGATCATTCTAAAGAGTAGTGAGTTAGAGCAAAATATAAAAATTAGAATATCAGGGAACTTTATTTAGGCACGTTATCAACGGATATAGGAAAAGTTATCAGGCTAGAGGCAACTTATTGGAAGATGAGATTAGTAAGATGATGACAGACACGAGCGATGTTTTGAGTAAATGGAAAGACACCAATCATATTTTGAATGTTCATGAAGGATCCGAATTAGGTGAAGCTATCGAAATCCATATTACTGAACCACTAGGCCCAGAGTTAACTTTCAATCAAGTAAAAGAAGCTATTATATCAAGAAGTTAAAGAATCGTAAATTTCTTGCTATAGATTCAATAATTCCAGCCTAGTTAATAAGGGGAGGCGGTAAAATGTTGGTAGCAAAAAATTCATAAAACGCGATGTTCCATACGGTATCATGAAGTATTACCACAAGAATAGAACGAAAGCATTATAATACCCATGTTCAATAAGGTAGATAAAATAAAGAGTAATAATTATATAAGTATCTCACTACTACTAACAGGCTACACAATTTTATCAGACATATTTTTAATAAGATCGACGCCATATGTAGAGGAAATAATCGAAGATCATCAGTGTGAATTTTGACTAAATAGATCAACGACGTGTCGGAGTTTTACCATTCGGCATATATTATCGTTTCAAACTATTTAAAAATATTTTGAAGGACGTGTGGTAAGCAGGAAGGACATATCGTTTAAGGTACAAGATCTAAGCCGTCAGGTATGAAGGAGCGGGTGTTAAGATGATGGATACATCGCTTAAGGTACAAGTTCAAAGCTATCAAGTTTTAAGGACTGGCTGGTAAGCGAGGTGGGTGGTAAGAGGATGGATTGGAGCTGGATGGAATCAACACGGTCATGATCGAACCAGACTACCTCTTGCTCAGGATGTATACAGGAAGTTGTATGGCAGGAAGGAGGTAAGAGCACAGGATAGGGAATGGAAGTTGTGCAGATCAAGACTGGGGGTAGGAGACTGTGAGAAGGGGAGAGGAGCAATTGGCGGGCATGATAAGAGAAGGGGATGAATGCTGGGAGGAGCGTATGAGATGGAGGCTGGAATCTAGACTCAAGGGAGGAGGGGGCTGCAAGGGGCAGAACGATAAGTACAGGGACATAAGGTACTCTTGTGTAATTGAAAGCCTGTTAAGGTTAGGTTAGGTTATAGGAGAACGTGATCCACCCCATTCAATGTTGTTAGTTTTGAAATAACTAGTCTGTCACTTGAGCCATTCTTAACTGGATTCATGTCGATGTTTGTCCTCTCGTGTCAGCCGCTTGGCTGTTTATCACTTTGTCCTCTTATATGGGAGCTTGTCTATCACATGGCCCAGCCCGTGTCAATCACTTGGTCCATGTCGTTTCTGGGTGTCTAGCAGTTGGTCTTTTTACAGATTTGTTCTCTCGTGTCAATCGCTTGATTGTTTTTTTTATTACTTTGTACCCCTATAGATGAGCTTGTCTAGCAATTGGTCCAAGACGTGTTGGCCACTTGACCCACCCAGCCTCCCAAATAACTTTTTATAGCTTGTCGAGCAGTTTGTATGGTGCCGTTGTACGAATATATTCTTAGTTAGAGATTTTCGTTTATCCTACGTATATTTTTATTATTCTTGGTTAAAGCTCTAAAATAGAGGTTAGGAAGTTAAGCGTGACCTATAGCTTAATCTGAATTGGTATTGCATCTCTAAAAGCTGTGTCAGACCACTGGATTAAGCCTACAGGTGAAATCAAGTTAAATAAGGTTTCAAATCTTGCAGGTGTCAAACGAAGACACAACCTATATTCTTGAGGATCCTCTATAAAGCGTTCCTTCAAAAGAAGGGCTGATGCTCCTCTCGAGTTCCTTCTACCAATCCACTTTCTGACCCACAATCTTTTAGGACGAAATTGTTCCTCCCCAATCCTACTATTGATTTTTCCAAACAAACATTCCGAAAGTTTCAAAACACAAGACAATTCTTTTAATACAAAATGCTTTTTGAATAACGAGTAACACGACTACAAAAAGGATTAATCCTCTTTCCATAATGCCACAACTTGTACTAGCAAGGTAAAAACCAGGGCTGCCCAGAAGAAGGGGGGGAGGCAAATGGGGCAGTTTGCCCCGGTCACTCAAACGAATTTTATATTAGAAAAGTTAATAGCGTGTTTTTTAAAACTATTTTCTTAATCTCTATTTTTTTAAATGTAGTTGAAGTAAAATAAAAGGTTGTTATAATGCTGATTATTAAAAATGTGTTTTTCGTCCATTCCGCCAATTGTATTTATAATAAATATTATACCATTATCGTTGATGGCACACCTGATGTATCACATATCGAGCAGTTATCTTTTGTTCCCAGGTACGTAATAAAACGAAACTGAAAATGGATGAGCTATGAAAGATTCATCAAGCTCATAGACTTGGAGCATATATTGCAGAAAATATCAAGAAAGTCGAATAGTGTAACTTAGAGCTAGTCCAGTTCAAAGGTCAAGGCTACAATAACGTCTCCAACATGCTAGGTAAATTTTAAGGTGTAAAAGCAAGAATTTTTGAATATTCCTCAAGCCTATTTTTCACCATGCGCACATGTTAAATCTTTATGCTACACATGCTTTGGGAAACCAGTTTAGAGATGAAAACCTATTTTGGCAATATCCATAAACTCTACAATGTATTTTCTGTGAGTCCTGCGAGATGTAAAATTCTACCAAATACTGCTAGTATCTCGCTTCACTCGCTCTTTATCTAAAAATAGATGGGGTGCAAGAGTAGACGCTGTTTGTCCTCTGACTAAAAATTACAGAGGTGTTCTAGCATCTTTGATTAAGATAGAGGAGGAGCTTAACATGCCACCAGAGAGTCAAGCAGATTTATCGCGTATAATTGAGTGGCTGCAATCGTTTGAATCTATCCTTCTCACTACAATATGGTAAAAAGTCTTGCAGTGCAACCAGGATTCGTTTGGAGGAGGGAGGTGGCGTAGTTTCACTGACCAACCAAGCGGGGTCCATTGGTTTTTCCAGCGGGAAAATTTGAAAATTTAAGTACAGCAAAATGCAAATACATCAAAAGAAATACAATAATAAACAAAATCATTTTAAATTTATAAAAATGGTCACGAGTCTGTAATTATTATGACTATTAAATTTTTATGAACACATTTTTATCCATGCATACTGCTAAAATATTTATACATGCAAGTTTTAATAAATTATATTTTGAAAATTTGATTTATAAAATTATTTTATGAGCTAAAATCTGGTACTTCAAATAAGCAACTTGCACTAACTCATAACTCAAAAAATCACTTTAGAACTAATTCACTTTAGACTTATGTTAATTTTGCTGCTTCATAGAAAGTCAATTGAGAACTTCATCCTCCCCACGTGGAAAGATCATATCTGGCCAGAACTGGTCCATATCTGGGCCAGATATGCCCAAATCTTTGGAAAATCTGGCATTCCCAGATCTGGCCAATTCCAGTATTTTTCCACATGAGTCCGTAACTGACACCTCTGGATGTATTTACATGAAGCTCATTAAGTCTGTCTTTATTTGTAGAGTTCCTCGTGTATGATCTCAATAGCTTTAGGGACGAAAAAAAGGAAGGTGTTTAGCGAGGTCTGGGGGGG
>CABFVX010006008.1:31788-44228 GCA_902151425.1 Timema shepardi
TTCAACCCTGCTGTGCCAGTGTATGATAGGAACAGAGTCCTTAAAAGTTATAAACTAACAATGGAAGAGGAACACAAAATGTGAATAGACTAGTGGAGGAGATTCAATTTTTGAAAGAATCCTAGCCAAGTTTGCTTACAGAATCAAAATAAGTTACTTCGAACTTTGGAATCAAACCAGAATTGAATATCTAAATAATTATTAAGAAACGAAAATTCCATGATGAGAAAGGGGATATTGATTACAAGTTTGACTCTCCATAAACTAGATTCAAAGTGCAAGTGTTCATAACTACATTAGATCTGCTCTTGTCTGAATTAGATAATCTGGCTAATAGAATGGCAGAATTGTCAGTATTATTCTCCCATATTTTTTGAACCCAATAGATTATGTGGACACCTCAGCCATAGCCACTCATGCCGAAGCTTTGAAGGCAGCATATCCTCAGGACCTTCAAAAAGAAGATCTCATAGAATAAATTAGTCTCTTTTACGATATACGGACAGAATCGAACTTGTGTGTTAGTTGAAATGTGAGCTCTGCCCTTGAACTGCTCAATTGTTTGTTTCAAAAGGGTCTAGAAACAGTTTTTCTACAAATTTGCATATATTTAAGACTCCTAACTGTGTCAGTAGCATCAGGGGAGCTCGTTTTCAGTAAGTTGTATTTGATTCAAAAACGTTTGCGTTCAGTCACCGGTGAAGATAGACTAAATCATTTCTAAGTTTGAGCATTGAACATGTTCTTTTTAAGGAAATAAGTTTTGAGGATATTATTTATGAATTCACTACAGTGAAAGCTCGAAAAATTGTTCTTAAATGATATGAGAGTGAACGTACTTAAGTATTTCAATGAAATTACTAATGTAGCTTAACCATTTTTTGAAGCAAACTTTTATATAATGTACACAGCTTAAGATTATCTTGATAAAAATAAATCTATTACATTAAAAAAAATTGTCGCTGTGTTTCACTGGTACCCGTTCGAGTTATATGTATAGATTATGTACTAACTATTAACTATGCTAATATTTTAGGAATAGGAAGGTTAATTTAAGAGGAAGTGAACCCTCATTTACATGGGGAAAGAGTGTAGACTCATTTATTAAAAAGCTCCGTCAGTATAACCGAGTGAGATTCAAACCCCGAACTTATCATCGGCAGTCTGGCCCACTGTAAGTGTGATACCTTAGACATTGATAAGAGGAATATAAGAAAGTAACTTGTGTTTATTATTTTTGTCAAAGGGGGCCCTCAAAAATCGCGTTGCCCTAGACCCCTGATCTTTCTGGGCGGCCCTGGTAAAAACAACTTTTGTGTGTAGACACCTATTGGCCCTGAGTCTGGGAAAGTAGACTAGTCAGGCTAGCTACTTGTACAAGTAACTAACCTATTTACTATACCAATGTAAGCGCGGCTTTAGACCTAGAGAACCTATGCTATTAAGGCCATGCAGAGAGTAGTGAAGAATTTACATCAAACCAGAGGCGCAACTAAAGTTTATAGCATCTAGGGCATATAAAAAAAATTGCGCCCCTTGAAAACTATTTCTTAAAATTTGGTTTAATTGTTATATTGGTAGTAAAATTGGTTAATCGTTCTTATGGTGGTTACAAAATAATAAAAATAGAATACAATTTATTACCTATTAAAAAAAACTAAGATTATGTTGTATAACTGTTACCATAAACCTATTTCTTACTTTGTAAATATAATTTTATTTTAGATTTTGCAAAAACTACCAGTGGATAGATAAAAATGGCTAGTATTTAAAAATAATGTTTGGGACCTCACTCTAAAATTTTTTTCCAACTTTATCAGATGAAAACTGATCAATAATGTAATCAAAATTTGTTGATTCAGTTCATTCACGTCCCATGCTGATTAAGGTCAAAGCAGAAAGTTTCTTTTTCCCCATTGAAGCTCTTAATTATGATAAGATCAATTTTAACTTGCTAAAACTTCGCTTACAGTTGGAAATTGCAATTGCAATACTGAGAATTATCTGAACAGCAACTATTAAGTTTGGAAAAACATTTTCATCCTATGCTGAAAAATAGAATTAAGGACAGCTTTAGATATCTTAACATTTGCGCGGTTGCCAAATATCATTGCTATAAAAATGTCCAAGGTTGAGACAACTTTTCTTAAATATGTTTAGATCATCATTTGAGTTGAGCAATAATCCATTTACATCTAAAATAAATCCAAATTTTGAATCCAAACCATAGAGACCGACAAATCTTCCTTTAATTTCATTGTGAGGGTGATCAATAACTACTTTCATTATTGGCTATTCTTATAATTTATTCTTTTTCAGCGAGCCCTAAATCCTTGACTTTTTTCCTCGGGCATTTGTTTCTTCTTTCTGTGGCATCAGGCCCGTACCCATGGGGTTTTTTATTGGGTCCGGACACCCCCCGAAATGAAACGATCCCTTGCTTGTAACTTTTACACAGTCAGTAGCCAAACTTATTAATCTAATGACTCAATTACAAAATAGCCCAGTACGGCATTGTCAAGCTAAAGCACGCAGCTGACCAAGTGGCGAGTTGACCTTATCTTGTCACATGACCTTGAGATACCCCAATGGTGGGCAGTACGCTTTATTGGGAATCTTAAGCAACGATTTTGTCAAAATAAGGATTTTAGTTTAGTAATAGAGGTTTTGTTACCTCAAAGCACACATGAAATGCATGTGAACGAACTAAAAAAAACTAAGCCTCTACTATAATTAGACAACTTCTCAGGCAGTGGTTGAGGCATAATACCTCTTGTGGTGTGAGAAGTGGAAAGGGAAGAAACAATCTGACATACCTAATTGGATTATGTTTACTATGGATGCATGCAATCAGCACTTCTATCCGACTATCCGACATCTGCTGTGTGTCCTAGCTACTTTACAGGTGTCAACGTCTGACGTCGAGAGGTCAATTTCCCTCATTGAAAAGGAGTAAGACCTAATTAAGAAACTTGATGTGCAGTGAACGATTGACTGGCCTGGCACTGATTTCAAGTCACTACCCAATGCCTTTCACACCTGCGGACGCTATGGATGTCATGGCCAAAAAAGCTAACACAAGACTACTATTGTAAAAGTGGTAGATAGTGATGCATGAACACTTTTCTATACCTTATTTGGACTTGGTTAGTTACCTTTTATAATGTTAATTTAATATATTATATTCATTTAGCAAATTTGTTGCTTTCTGCTTTTCCAACAGTCCCAAAAACAATATGAATGTATTGACACCGCAAAAATGTTTAGTTTAAAATTTCTAAAAACCTTAACCAAAGTCATAAATAATGAATGGGGTTTGCAAATGTCGGGGTGGAGGTAGCATAGCATTGGATAACACCCCCCCCCCCCCAAATGAAAAGANAAATGAAATCCTGGCTATTTACCTAGTAGAATTTTTCTATTTGAATATGGCATGGTTCTCCAATCTTCCTCCAAGCAAATGCGGGCACACTTCCTATAAAATAACCTTCCTCATCACTAAAACAATAAGCGTACTTAGTACATAAACGTAGGCCTATAATCCGAACAGGTAGTCGCAGTGCTAAGAAGAAGAAAAATTGGTATAATGGGTTAAATATTAATATCAATACAGTCGTATTATTCATATCTCATAAGTGAGGTCAGCGGGCTGTCTAAACTCACTTCAAGGGTCGGAAAACAGTCGATCGCAATCGAACGATTGATCACGCGGCCATTTTCAGTCGAACGCGTAAGAAAAATACATCTCAGTTAAAAGTTGATCTTTGGATATTCTAAATATAAAAATATATCAAATTAAGAGTGAAATATGCAAGTAATATAAATGCAAGTGCAGGCACAGACTCTGACATTGACAGCAGATCCAAGCTGTTTTACAACACTTAGCTTTGTTTAAAAATTGTATCGCAGTGAACCTGCCCCTTTTCCTAGGCGTTTCAATAGTTTTATACGACTACTGTAGTTTTGTAGTTTCATATGTGATGGCTAAGGAGGAAAAACCTTTCACTGATAGTGAGTTCGTGAAGGGGGCCTTTACTAAAGTCACTGTAGAACTATTTGCTGAGTTCAAAATAAAAATGTGAACAGCTTTTGATTATGTTCAACTATTATTGTACACTGTGACACAGCTATTCAAGCTCATGGATACTTATTTAGTTTTAAAAAAACTAATGATATACTACCTAGAGCTGGAGGATCTGAGATCGCCAGTATATTTTTATTTTTCTTGATACCTCGGTTGAATGGACTAAATTTGGAACTGCAACGTTAAGTCAAAAACTCACAAACAAGATTTCTGTGATTTAACCATTTTCAGGAAAATTTAAATTTTGGGGAACTAATTTTTATAAAATAGATTTTAAACCATTTACTTTCTTTAAAATTGCAGTTAACGATTTTGATTAGAAAAACTTTGAAATCGGAAAAAAACACTCTAATGTCATCGATTATCTGAGAACCGAGTTTTCTTGAAGATTCACGAAATTTGGAAAACTAGAACAAATCACAACTTACAAGATATATTTTAAACTAATTTTCTCTCGGTAATGATGAAGATAAATCTGAGAAGTTTCATAATGTCTTTAATCATCTCGATTCTGCTACATTGAAAATAAGAATTATCACAATCCAAAATAATGTTGAACTGGAAATACTCTGCCTTTTACGACTAGCCAGTATTCAGAAATATCACGTTTCCTATGTTTCATGATAGTACTGTATCTACAGTATTGTAAAACTTTATAATATTTATAAGAAAAGTAGGTAACTTAATTTGAAAATGCGCGTTTTATTCATCCTATACTTTCTTTCTAGAAAGGAGAGGAAATAAATACTGAAGAAAGAATGAATTTAAGAAATAAGTATAAATATAGATGAAAAACATTAATCAAAATTAGATCAAAGATAAATAATGGGTGACAATGAAACCTCTGATAGGCCTGTAAGTTTATCGGGGCCCCAAAAAGTTTGCCTATCCCTGGATTCTAAATTTTGAAACTTGCGAGAATACTATCTGGCGAGCAAACTCGCGAACCACAGGCTGTACCAAAAGAGAGCTAATTAGGAAATGTTTATATTGTCTCGCGAGTCGGCGTGGCGTTGTTTCGTTTACTACTGAGATTTCAATCTGACAACAATGGGAAAACCGATGACGTTCCAAAGGATGAAGGCGTTATGATACCTAGCACAACCTATCATGATACAATATACGTAAATGAAAGTGTATACTCTTATTATATTGAGATCATCATGGAATACGATTTGATTGGTTTTATTAGGGAACTATCTTCTATTTGTATGTAACTAAGTTTATTGTCACAAAATTTGATTATATAATATCAGTTATTCGTATCATTCTTCCAATTGTTACTTTAACTCATTTGGTAGCGTACTTGTCTGCAACGGTGGAAGTCACCAAATCTATCCCAGCTCGGATATAATAGTTTAATTTTCTCATAGTAAAAAATCACTCGTTAATTTGAAATTTATTATAGTCCTATTTTACTTCCGCAACTATTTTTAAAACATAAACATGACCAAAAGGTTTTCAATATAACAGTAATAAACTAGCTTGCTTAGCTTTATGTTAAAATATGTACATTTTTTTATGTCATAAAACCCATTAATTTTGTTTTTAAATAATCACATACACAAAAAGTTTCAAAGTGAATGTACTGTTTTAAATTGGCCTTGTTTAATCATTTTAAAATAAGAACATTGGGGTAGTCTACATAGGTTTAAATACCTTGTATATTTTTTATAAAAATATTTAAAACAAATTATCTGTTCATTAGTATTTTTTTAATTCTGAGTAGTAATCTAAAAAATAATAATAGTAGATTCGGAATTTGAACACAATATCTTTAAATTAATAGGATGTCATCTCAGTAAAGTTGGTAGCTTATTTAAACGGAGAAAATCAAGATGTATTATTATTGATGTTTCACACACAAAAAACAAAACAACTCTTATTGAAGGATTGCATGAATTGTTCAAAGCAATCATATTTTTTTTTTACTTCTGTAAGCTTATTTGGTTCAATAGTAGGTTTATTTCAACAAAATAATTCTCAGAAGGTTCAACTTTTATAAACATTAAAAAGTTAATTGAAAATAAATTTCGTAATAATATGATTTCTAGCAAAAAGTACATACAAGGCGAATGCGTAACAACGCATAGAGGAATGGAATTTAAACAGAAAAAGTAATCATGCACGACTATTACATCAAGGACTAATAAACGAGATGTGAAATCTTTCAAATTTCTAACTGCTTGTGATCTTGACATTTTATTATAGGTTAAATAAAGTTAACGAGGTATATTTTGGGGAAATATAAGATCATTAAAACGTCAATTTTATAAACTTTCTTTTATTATTGTATTTTAATGTATTTGAAGACATGAGTGTTTAAATAGTTATAAATATTTTTCCACCAGGCCTATATTTTTATTTGAGTATTTTTCTTATTTTTTAAATAATGTTTTTTTAAAAGTATTATCTCTAATTTCAAAACAAAAATTTCCATTTTCTAGACTTTTCTTTTCAAACGTATGTACTAATAATAAATGAGTGATATTCTCATTTTAAAAATCTGTGTTGTTTTCATATAGTTTTAAAATTTCACAATATAAAGTTGAATTATTTATATTTTATGTATGTTTTGACTGGTGATATTTTAAATATACTATTTTACTTTTAAAATAGTTCGAGTGTATTCATAATTTTAAAATTTTAAGAGTATTAACTATTATACACATAACATTTTAAAATTATGAATATACTCGAATTTGACTCTAGCTCGAGAGCTTTTCGAAATACTTGACTCGAACAAAACCCCACCCCAAGCTTGCGGACTCCTACTGATAGGGGTTCATGATGGCAGGGGTAAGTTGGTTCGCATATTATAAAGCTCTAAATTGTGATAAAAAAAATTAAGGCTACCCTAATATTGTCTTTTTCTTTCCCTATTGTTCACACATTCATATTCGTTAAAAAAAACCTGTAGAAATGGAATCTTCAAATCGCACAGTGCAGGGTTCAGTCCAATTTTATAGGAAGGCCCTTTTAGAAAATACAAAAATTTTGCTATCAACATTGATAACATTTGACCATATTACTAATGTGAAAGTACAGTAGCCCCGTGGCTTCTTTGGTGCTGACTGACAGCTCACAGCTGACAATTGACACCTTTAAAAAGTTACCACACCAAATTACGTATCCCTACGCCGAACCAGATGATCAGCAAAAACATGTGTTTAGCAGCTGTCACTTTTGACAATCAAAATTTAGGTACGTACATACCTAAATGTTGACTGTCAGAAGTCAGCTGTGAAATGTCAGTCAGCACCAAAGAAGCCATGGGGATACTGTAGAACTAGTATCTTTTCTAGCTGCCAAATAAGGCCCTTCATGTGAAAACTGGACTGTAGTTTCTTAATATTGTAGTCTATTTATTGGTACTTGGCAAGGTTTTCCTCCAAGCTCCTTACTTAACTCACCTACAACAGATGTAACATTGAAGAAAACGAGTGAATGAAATTCTTCCTGAACTTTTTGACTTTTGATTTTTCAATTACTTGAAATCATAATATTGTATTGACAGTGGTAACAATATATTCGATATGGTTTTTATTCCACTTAGTAAAAAATATATTGAGTGGTCTGCATCTCAAAGTAAATTATTTAACTTTTTTTTTATTACTTAGCACCGCGTCTTACTACCCGTTCTGGCTATACGCTTAAGTACTAATTATACTAATGGATTAGCAATCAGGAAGGTTGAATTTAGAGGAAGTGAACCAGCATTTCCGTGGACTGAGAGGGGAAACCCACTTAGGAAAAACCAACCCCAGTTCAACCGACAGAGATTTGAACCTTGATCTCCTCGTCCTCGGCAGTCAAGCCAACTATGCCATTGAGGCGAGTTAAATTATTTAACTATTCCTTGAATGAACAACTTTATGAAACACATTTCAGTATATATATATATTACGCGTTTAACAAATATATATTTTAACTGTTTAGAAAGTAGTTGTGCTGCTGTCTATACAATAAGATTCCATGTGTGAGCTAAATAATTAGTATTGGCATGTGAAGGCCATGTGATAGAAGAATCGTGAGCCGAGGTTCCATCTTCATATTTACCTCGTTAATTAATGTGTGAACATATAATAAAGAAAGATTAAAAAAAAACAATGTTGTGCTCAGCTATTAATCGTGGCCTTATTGGCGAAACACGTCAAGTCATTGGAGCAGTTAAGGTATTTTTCCATAAGTAGATATATCTACTTTCAAAGATTTTTTATATGATAGAAGCACTTAAGGGATGAGTTGAGTTGAGTTATCTCATTACTAATAAAATAGTTTTCTCCCTCCTTCTTCACTCCTGATTGCGTATTGACATTAAGATGAATGATCGTTACGTTACTAACCTCAATCCACCACGAGTCTATTACATTGTGGATAATGTAATAGTTAGGAGGTTTTAGCTCTCATGGTATGGCTTTTTGGCTTAGTAGAGGGGGCGTGTCTATCTACGGAGCTGGCAGGCCCGTGTTTGATTTCCGACATGGTAGAAAACTGTATCGTTGGTGAGAATAAGGTTTCCCTCTTCATGGCGATATGGTTTGGTTAGTTTGTAATTTGTGTGCAGAGATAACAGTCTATTCATAAAGTGCACGTTAAATTCCCCCAATATATATACACCCGTATAGGTTACTGGTTGTATGCAATCAAGGTATTTTTATTAAATGGTTTCCCACTTCTTTCCCTCCTCGAAAATTGGGATATATATATATATATATATGTGTGTGTGTGTGTGTGTGTGTGCATAGTTACTTACACATACACACATAGACTCTCTCTCTCTCTCTATATATATATATATATATATACATACACATACACACATTTACACAACCCTATTTTTGAGGAGGGAAAGTGGAAAACCATTTAATAAAAAATACCCTCACTGCATACAACCAGTATTCGAACCCCAACCCTCCCCGTTATCGTTGTACCGGATAATACGAGAATGAAGTATTTTCCTGCCTGCCCACCTAAGTGGGACTTACAGGGCTGGGTAACAATACAAGTATTTCCACGCAGTGAACTTAGAGTCAACGATGCCAAATAAAGGCGCTACGAGACGTCAAAGTTGGTGCCGTATGCACCTGGGGGGTAGTAGACAACTTATCAATATTCAGTAACTACAGTAGCCCCATGGCTTCTTTGGTGCTGACTGATAGCTGACAGCTTTAAAAAGCTACCAGACAAAATTATGCATGCCTACGCCGAACCATATGATCTGCAAAAACGCGTGTTTAGCAGCTGTCACTTCTAACGGTCAAAATTTAGGTATATACCTAAATGTTGACAGTCAGAAGTCAGCTGTGAGCTGTCAGTCAGCACCAAAGAAGCCATGGGGCCATTGTAGCAAGTAAAGTGTGGTGCACATTACGACTTATAACAAGGCACTGAACTGCCTGACAACAGATATCACTGATTCTTTCTTACTGTCGTTGGCCCTTTCAGGGAACGTGTAATGTCTCTCCCCGCTGACAGGCATCAGCCACATATAGTCGAGCTAGAGCTTCACGAGAGGGAGGAGAAAGGTGTATACGAGCCATCGTTGTTGGGGATCCCTCCGGATCTCCCTCGTCAACAACTTTTATACTTTTCGGCGCGCGGGTCTACACGGGAGCCGCCGAAAGGAAGGGATGCCGGCATAGCTTTTATTCAAAACAGTTAAAATACAGTGATAATTACAATACATATTATACAATTTTTAAATGACAGGAACCCCATATTGTTCCATTATGTCGATGTCCCTGGTGAAGTGGAGCTGGTGAAGTCCGTCCCTTCGTGAAGCGCTGTCCGTTGGGTTCAGGTGGGTCGAAATCCAGAACACGTCAAGGCATACATCCCGAAAATAATCCATAGCCCATAGGTGAGGGCACCGTAGGTCCCGGTTTGTGAATACCAAACCTTTACCCTTCAGAAGACCGTAGAGGGTGTGGTGTTATCAACACCTAATCGTATGGCCTCTGAAAGGTATTCATTCTTTGTCCAGCACAGAGCCATGAGGGCCCCTTACCATCTCCGTAGAGTTTATTTCCAGCGGGAAATCAAACAGTTTGATGATCGATACTCTTTGTGTCGAGTTTATGACCACTGCTATCGTAGGGGTCACGTCCGAGGTCACCGTGGAGGGAAGCGTGTCAGGTGTTTTCCATGTCCCGAGTCCGCCAGTGAGAACGCTCCAGAAGTCTGGATGCGATTGCTGGATGCCGATCGTATAGGCGTGCTACAGCATACCCGGGCCACTGTAAGTTGAATCACAATCACGGGACGTATCCGGAGATGCGTTCGACGTCTTTGTCCGAAGTTTTCCTCAGATGTCTTAGGTATGTCGCTGCTTTCTTTCTCGCGTCGGTGGACATGGTTATTCTTTTTTCCGTTGTGTCGATGATGAAGCCCAAATATGTGAGACTGTGTGACGTGTCTAGTGTTGACTTCTTTCTGTGTATGGTGAAGCCGAGATCTTTCATCAGGTCCGGGGTCCGGGTTATACTGAACCAGTCGGCTGAATCGAAAAGCAGATCATCCAAGTGAAAAATCGCTTTGAGGCGGGGAAGTAAGTATCTAGAAGATCACGTCAGTGGCCTGGGTCATAGTGCGCTGCAAGATCAAAGCGGACAGCGCATGAACCATTGGTAGACGCGTGAGAGCGTATTGAACGCCCTTGTAGTAGACCCCCGCGTCGACATCTGGTATCGCCAACTCCAAGTTCACTGAGTGGAAATACTTATCTTATCACCCCTACAACTTTTATTTTTAACTGAAGGTCTGAATAGTCCTGTATATTCATATTGTGCAAAATCAGGGGAGATACGAGGGATACAAGTTCGGTCCCAGACACTAGTATCCCACTCGTTTTAAGCGGTTCCATGTCATTAAGTAGAAAGAAGTATGGCTGAGCGAGCCTTGTTGGTCACTCTGTATAATCTTGTACAGTCAGATTCAGAGAGGAACTAATCTTTTTTTTTATAGTTTTACAAAAGATTAATAAAATTCTTGTTTACATAACTGCTAATAAGGTTGTAGTAACGATAAGAACATGGAAGGAGCGAGGTCTTCTGTTCACAGAACTACTAATATACAAGGGGAGTATTGGAGGCAATGCCTCGTGTCAGGAAATTTTCCGGTGGGGATTATTATTATTATTAGCATATAACCTGAACGGGTAGTAAGACGTGGTGCTAATAAAAAAAATCAAAAATCATCATCATTATTATTATTTAGAGCTTAGATTATTTTAAAATTTAAATAAAATCAGAGGGTCAGCATTTTAATATATATTTAAAAACAAATCTTCATACTATTATAGATACAAAGTTTATATGGATATAAATTAATTATCAAAAGTAGATATGTAACTAGTAAAACTAAAAGTTAGTATTTTTCACGTCTTACTACCCATTCTAGTTACACCAATACGTAATTAATATGCTAATGTGCTAGGGATGAGGAAGGTTAAATTTAAAATAAGTTTACACGAATTTTCGTGAAGGGGAGTGGAAAACAACTTAGGGAAAATCACCCTCAGTACACAGGATTGGGATTCGAACCCCTATATCACCGTCATCGGCAGTCTAATCTCCTGCGAAAGAGACTCCTCAGAGCATTCGACCACTAAGTAGAGTCAAAGTGAGTAGTATATTTTGTGCTTTGTTTTTTTTCCCCTATTATTTTTGTTGATGTTTTTCAAATTTTGATAATATGTGCTCAAGCTGGCCATTTTAGACAAGCAAACAGGATGGTCTATTGGGAAACTTTCAACTGTCCTGGTAGCCCCTGTTTGTATATGAGCTGGTACATCTACACCTTCTGGTAATATAGCCGTTTTAGTAATATATATATATCCATCTATTTAAAATGTGGAGCGATTACTTTCGTCAATAGCTTAACTACCGGATTTATATCCAACAGATTTTAATAATTTCTTTAATATAGAAGTTTATGTAGAGAAGAAGTGCCAAAAAATTTCAAATTTCAAAAATACTCAATGAGGAAGACGCAATTTTATGAAACGTCAATTTCTTTCGACAGCAATTTCTTGAGTTTTGCTATATCTTTTTTTTTACAAGCATTTACTTCAAGGATTTTCAAAATAAAATTTTCAAAACTTCAATCTCAAAGCGCAATCTAGATTTTATAATCTACGTTAACCGGTGAATCTATGTGCGCTCTTAAATAGGATTCTCGAGAACAAAGTGGTTAAGGCCTATAATAATAATAGCTATTTATCTGTAGATTTGGACTGTTGCTTCAATAATCAAAGCAGATTTTTCTTTTTACTGTAACGTTGCTTGAAATCAACGTTACAAGCAAGAAGAAAATATGAGTAAAATAACACTAATTCTACAACCACGAAGAGTGA
>CABFVX010006009.1:0-18459 GCA_902151425.1 Timema shepardi
ATATCACCAATGATCTCAAAGCACTCAAACTTCAGAATTTGTGTATCTCCAGAAGAAAGGCTTATGGTTACTTTGAGGTGAGTGTCCATAGTAATATAATTAATTTTTACAAGCAGTTTTATTAATAAAATCAATTATATTTGTACTATTACATTATTGTCTTGCCTATTTTTATTTTTATTTAAGAAGGGAAACATTGTTATTTTGAGAGCTATATAAAAATCACAAAAAGTAAGTAGAATTAATTTAAAAAATATTTAGGCCTACAGTAACATTGATGAATATTATAAGAAGTATTTAATTAGGCTCATAAAATGTTAAATACTGCCCAAGTGAGTTACCAAAATTTGTTTTTCAAGGTAAAAGTTCTTCGTAGCTTTCAGCACTTCTTGTTGATGCCTCTGACCGTTGCCCACTTAGTGGGTTATTACACATCTGTAATAAACCCTCTTCCTCAATGAACACGTCTTCGACCTTGCGTCTAGCCATCATCTTCCTGTGTTGTGAGACAGCTCTCAGAGAGGGTAGGAGCCTCATAAGAAAATGGTAGTCTGCATCTTGTACCTCTCTTGTGGTTTCCCTTCTTTTTTCATACTGTGAAACCTTTCTTTCCTCTAGCTGGACCATTTGTTGCAGTAGCGATCTTTTAAACTGATTTTGACGTTGTGGTGCTGCCGATTGTCGACCTGTCTCTGTAAGTGATGCTGGACGTTTTTCTGAGGTGCTAGGTATGTTATAACACCCGGTAACACCTAAGCTCTCCATTCCTACATCTAATGGTGGCTCTTCTTCCTGTTGATCCCGAGAAAATATTTCGTCTTGTATTTTTCGATTATTTTGAAGTTTTTCGTCTTCCTGTCAAGGAGTACCCATGCTCCCAGTCATAGCATGAGGAGTGAACTGGTCTTGCAGGAACGAAAAATCTTCAAAATGTGTCCATTTCAATTTCCAATAATTTGTCTCCAGCAGCTTGGCCAGTACTTGTCCTCTTTTCAACGAGTTCCTTTCTGTAGTTTTCTCGCAGCGCTCTACATTTACTCTTGGCAACCTCACCTGCAAACAATTCAAATTTTATAAAGCATTCGTTTCTTAAGTAAAGGTCAGTGTTTTCAGTTTCCAATACTTTTTAATTTCATCATTTATTTTTTGGAAAAAAAAACTGTATAATTTATATAATGTATTAACTAAGCGTTTTGGGGAAAAAAATCTTGAGTTGTAATTTTTTTAATATATAGGTATGTTAAAATGGCCCTGTGGTAGGACCTAGCAATTTATGTTCTTTTAATTGGTTTCGGTGTATAATTATCAAAAGGCGGTAAATAGTTTGTTGAAAATTGTTTACTTTAAATTAAACAATATCAAGCTGCAATACCATGTGGCCTTGGTTTAAAATAGAACAAACTAATAATTTCACCCAAAAACCATTGTTTACATAAAACTTGTGTTTTTCAGGTTTTTATCAAAGGGGCTTGCCTTTCGATCCACGGCATATTCTTTCAAATTGGCTCACAATACTATTCAAGTTAATATTTAGCACCACATCTTACTACCCGTTCGGGTTATACTCTTTAAGTACTAATTACTCTAATGGATTAGGAATTGGGAATGTTGAACTAGAGGAAGTGAACCCGCATTTTCTTGGAGGGAGAGTGTAAAACCATTTAGGAAAAACCACCCCCAGTTCACCCGACTGAGATTCGAACCTCGATCTCCCCGTCCTCAGAAGCCGAGCTCAATACGACTAGCGCGTTAGCCAACTACGCCACCGAGGTGGGTACTATTCAAGTTATAGTTTACGAGACATGTGAAGCTATCTGGAAATGTTTTCTTGAGGACCACATGCCATCACCTACCAGATCCTACACTGGAATCCACAGTGGAAGATTTTATGACTAGGTGGAGTTTTCCGAATTGTGTGGGCTGTATTGATGGTAAACACGTGCGTATTAAATGCCCAGCCCACTCAACGTCAATGTACTACAACTACAAACAATTTTTTACTGTGATTCTACAGGGTGTGGCTGATTCTAAGTGCAGGTTTCTGTGTGTTGATGTTGGTAGATATGGTCGGCAAAGTGATGGTGGGGTGTTTCAGGCGACATCTTTGTATCAAAAATTAGAGGAAGGTACCTTAATGCCTGCCGATAAAAACCTTCCATATTCATCAATCAACATCACAGCAGCAAATCCTGTCCCTCATATAATTCTTGGGGACCAAGGCTACCCTCTAAAAACCTATCTTTTGAAATCATATGGCCGTAAAACTTCAACTGAAGACCAAGAACTGTTTAACTATAGACTATCCTTTGTTCGTCAAGTGAGTGCGCGTTTGGAATTTTAGTTGCTAAGTGGCGAGTTCTTAAAACTTAAATTTAGTGTATGCCGGCCAATGTAGTCGTGATTCTGAAATGTGTGTTTGTTGCATAACATTGTTATTGACAGAGAAGGTAATGCAGAAGTGGATAGTTATGTTGCACTAAACCAAACACAACTCCTTCGAGACTACCGGCCAAATGATGACTTGCGTAGATACGATAGAGCAACTGAAAAGGCAATTAAAATCAGAGACGCTTGTACAAGCTTGTGCACGTGCAACCGCGGATAAAATAATTTTTTTTCTCCATGCACGCTTGCTGTATTGACGATGAGATTTATTTTATATCCCTTGAATTTCAAGAGGTGATAGTTATGTCCTTGTGTATTTGTGTTTGTGTTTACGACGGAAATTGATATGCTAATAGCATGCGCTGAAGCAAGAAGGGCCATCTGAAATGCTTCTTCTAAGGACCATAGCAACAGAGACATTATAAAGAAACTGTGGGCGAACCATATTAGATATTCCAAGTAGGTAATGATAGTTTTGAAAAGTGGTGAAAAAACTTTAATTAAGTTGATTCATTATTGTTTTAACTATCACAAAAATCACAAAATAATATAATTACCTACTGAATAAATATGCTTTATTATTACTAATTAGCCTATGAAAGTTTAAACAATGTTTGGGTTATTTGGTATTAAAGTAGTGTTTAAAAGCATCTCCGATTTTAATTGGCTTTTCAGTTGCTCTATTGCATCTACGCAAGTCATCATTTGGCCGGTTGTCTCGAAGGAGCTGTGTTTGGTTTTGTGCAACATAACTATCCACTTCTGCATTGCCTTCTCTATCAATAACAATGTTATGCAACAAACACACATTTCAGAATCACGTATACATTGGCCGGCATACATTGAATTTCAGTTTTAAGAACTCGTGACTTAGCAACTAAAATTCCAAACGCGCACTCACTTGACGAACAGAGGATAGTCTATAGTTAAAAAGTTCTTTGAGATCATTGGTGATATTTTTTCTAGGATATAATAGAATGTGTCTTGCATCATTCTACAGTACCCAAAGAATTTATCTGGCTGCTTAAGGAGATCCAGGAAAATGCGGCTATATTCTCCATCTTTCTCCCGATTCTTAAAATAATCGTTAACCCACTCTTCCCTAAATGGCTCTTCATCCATCATTGAAAATTTCAACACACCCTTTTACATCACAAACACTTCTTCGTCTGATGACTCCATCTTGGCAGCTTGCTGGAAGTGATTACTTGCACCTATTTGTAGCCAATGTGACCACTTCGTACACGTGCAAGCTGCTTGCACAACATAATACTTGCGCAAGCGTGCATCCAAAGTGACCGCAGCCTATAGCCCCCAATTTGCTGGGTGTTTCAACTTTTGTCTATAACTGAGGCTACAGCCGAGAGGGTTTACTTGATTTGGTGTTATATGGTCATATCTGAGGAGCTTAAGTGTAGTTGAAAAATAATTTATTTTTGAAAATTTTAATTTTGTTATACATAAAGATTTATTATTGTGATAAACAAGATGATATGATTGTTTTTATGAGAAAAATATTCTAGTTTTAAAAATTATCTTTGATGCCATAATACACAATATGAGAAAGTTGTGTCGTACCATTTATTTAGTTACTGTTAAAGTCTAATTTATCTGCCAACGTCTTCCAACTTGTAAAGTAATTGGAATCTAAATGTTCATCTAGTTTTCATGTGCTCTATGCTTCTCTTCCAGAAGTTCACAAGTAATTAATTTTGTTTAAACTATTGTATACTACGTGTTACGTCATGTTATACTTTTATTTTCCCTCTTTTTTTTTCATTACGACACTTTTATTATGATTTCATAAATAAGGTAAATAACCTCCTCGAAAGATCGCCTTTTATACTATCAAAACCAGAGATGTGTATTTCATGGACTAATAAATCAAAATTATCAGCATCGTTGGCCACATGGTCTAAGGCACTGCTACTCCTCCAGTAAACTAGACTGCCATTGACGAGTATATTGAGGTTTGAATCTCGATTAGGTATAATGACGGTGGTTTTACAAAATGGTTTTCCATTATCCCCTCACGCAAATAAGGGTGGACTTCATCTAAATATTTCCTTCTTAATCCTTCAAATCATTGGCATAATAATAATAATAATAATAATAATAATAATAAATATAATAATTTCTATTTCAATTTACTTTATTATAGTGCTGGCCAACAGTCGTAGGACCTATAACAGGCCAGCACTAAAGTACACAAGTCCCATAGAAATACGTGTATTTAGACAAGAAAATAATATAAACAAAAAATAGCTAAATAATGTTATATAATGATTAATAGTTACATAAAAACAAGTAATTAATAATGATAATAATAAAAATTAACAATAATAACAAAAATACTAAAGATTGGTTAAAGCCATTAACATTATGTAAAAATTAAATCAGAATATTGTAAAATTTAGATATTATAGACAGAACCTCTAAGTGATAAATTATTGATATTGGATTTCCTTAAATAACTCTCTGAGTTTAGCTTTTCTTTTATGAAAAAAGACGAATTAGACAAATCTAGAATTGGTGCTATAGATACAACGACCTATAGGACTTACCTTATAAGAGCTATTGAGAAAAAATGATTTTGGATTACGAGAAGCCCGAGAAGGGATATGAATGCCTACATGATAAAGGGAAAATATGCAATAAATTTTGCTATTGAATATATTAAAAACAAAAAGGGCATCACAATAAAGTCCACGCGAGAAGAGAGTTTGGAGCCCTTAAGAAGTTTCAAATATTGTCATAATCATAATACATCCGCTTACTAAAGTATTTACCATAGCACGTAGCGACAAATTTTCTTTAAATGTTTTCCAACCATAGAGATTCAGTTAAGGTAGTGGAATTCCAAGCACCAGTAGCATATTCTAATTTAGATCCTACCAGGGCGTAGTACAGATATAAAAAGCCATCGTCTTTTTTAAGTGATGACGTAATAAATTTAATAAGCTCAAGTAATTTCAATGACTGGGAAATTACATGGTCAACACGATAGTGGAAAAAAGTTTGTTATCCAGAAGAACACCAAGATAATTAATATAAGGGGTGTGAACTATGTTTTCATTGCCCAATTTATAAATAAAAAAGAAAGGATTATTTTCCTTGTAAAAGTTATAGATTTGGTCTTAGATTTATTAATATACATTCCATTTTCAAAAGACCATTGCAGAATACCATTTACATCATTTCGTAGCTATATACAATCAGCAATAGCATTGATAATATTAAATAATTTTACATCATCAGCAAAGAATAAATAATTAAATGAGTTCAAATATTTACCAATGCCATCAATAAACACATTAAAATGAAGAGGACCAAAATTAGAACCCTGTGGTATACCACAGGGGGCTAAAAATGTATTTGAGGTGTGTGAATCAATTTTAATAGTTAATGATCTTTCATGCAAATAACTGCTGAACCATTTTAAATATTAGTGAGAAAGTTCAAAATTACCAAGTTTAGAGAGAATAATACTATGCTGGCATAAGTCAAATGCCTTACTTTTGTCAAAATAAATAGCATCAACATGACCTTGGGCAGAGATTTGAGGGGCAACATGCCCAATAAATTATTCTACTAAATTAGTGACAGTAGATTTATTTTTTATAACTCCATGTTTATTATCTAAAAGTTTATTTTTAAGGTGGTGGAAAGTATGCTCATGTATGATTTTCTCGAATACTTTGGAGAAAGTGTTTAAGATGGAAATTGGTCTATAATTACAAGTTTTCGTTTTTTCCCCTTTTTTATAAATAGGTATGACTACAGATTGTTTCCATGTAAGAGGAAAAGTTTCATTTGGCAGACTAATGTTAAAGATATAGGCTAACAAAGGGCTTAAAATGCTGACGCAGCCTTTAATAATAAATCTTAGAATTCCATCTGTCCTGGCACATCTAAAAGAACCCTATGTTTTTATAGCACTAGCAACATCCAAGGGTCTAATGTGGCAACGATACAAGGGCGAACTCGTTTCAATAACGGGGCAGGGTAATACAGGAAGGGCTGAATTATAAACGTAATGAAAGTATCTCCCAAACTCATTAGAAATTAATACAGGATCAGCAATAATTCTGCCATTAATTTCTAAATTATACGGGAAAACACTATTCACACGATTCTTAGAAAATACAAAACTTTTTCAGCCAATATTTATAAAATAATAATACAGTATATACAGTGATATTCTATAGGTATTAATAGGTTGCTGCAGATCACTTGTCTTGACGCATGAATTCTTGAAATGAGATCTATGGGCTTTTCTAGTTGTTCCTACGAAAATGAGATTGTAGTTCATTGAGACAGTGCTAAGCTGTTATGTTCAGCTCTAGGATTCGGTTTGAATCTCATTGAGATGCATTGGGGATATTTCGATATTTTAGATCTTGTTTTCTCTCTGAGCTATCCGCATACAAGCCCCATCGAAAATTGTGGGGGTGCAGAAAGTACAACCGTACTAACAGACATTATCCATGCTAAGGATGTCAAGGTTTAATTCCCGGTGTACCCGTCACCTAAATGTCAGGCTCATTTAATTCTGGTGGGAAGGGAATCGAACCCCCAGTGGGGTAAACTGTGGGTATTTCTCCCTCCAGAACATTTTTCTTAATCATCCCTACCACATGTTTTGCTAAAAAGGTTACGTGTCACTCATATAGTTATGGCAGGGGGAGGTCATGGGTTCGAATCTTGCTCGGGTGAACTGGAGTGGTTTTCTACTCTCCCTCAATCCTCGTAGACGCTGGAACATTTCAACCTTACCCCTCCACTCCATGATGAATACCTACATCAACGCATGTTGCCAAACGATACCAAACAACCAATTATATTATACTTTTGTGGTGGTAGATAGCGGCCCCTAACTGAGGCTTCCAAGGCCCCTGATTGTGCATAAGTAGAGTTATTCAAATCTCTAAAGTTGTGAAAAAACCCTTTAACACATATAGGGGGGGGAGGGGTAGTGTTTGCGACATTGCGATGACTAGTTGCAACATAACAGGGAAATAACCTATTTCCGAGGGGAGGCTTTCCAGAGTTAATGACCTAGCTCACATTTTCAAAGTCACGATCTATTCTTGTCTTGTTGTCCCAACAAACTGGTCCCTGTCATCAGGTAAAACCCATTACCACATAAGGAGTTGCGTCACATACCTCTAAGGGGGGGGGGGGAATTGAAGGGAATTTAAAGGGGTCTCAAGGCAGGGGAACCATTTATAACACTCTACCATTAACGGTGTCGGGAAAGGGTCGTTCTGTTTGTTCCGGGAAGTGAAAGGCTGTCCAACAGAGCTAGATCGTTCTGTGCCGTGGTGATGTAAGGAGGGTGGGGAGTGAAGGAAAAGCGAAAGTGATTTTATGGCCGTGATATTCTGTCAGCTGCTAGGTGTACACACTCAAATTAAGCCAATTTGTCCTGCTGTGACGTGTGCGTCGGGCGGCGAACGCAGACAACTGTAGCGATAGCGTCGGCATTGGGTCAGTGCGCGCTTGTCAGACACAAATAGATAGGATTAACTTGTCCGACTCGGGTGAGTCAACACCTTTTAGAATGGCTAGTCTAGCGAGTGAGTCACCGTCCACCGCACCCGCTAACACGTCATGAGATATCATAGTATGCTGTATCTCCAACAATAAACTATATACTTAACTCAGTGGCAACAAAGTTATTATTGCTCATAAAACACATCCTCGACAACAGGGGGCTATAGTACAATGGTGGCAGAGCGAACAAAAAGAAAGAGTGATAAATTGACATACCATCAACAGCACAACACGTTACAAATAACGTTAAATTCAAGCAAACAAGACCCGAGCACGCAATTTGACTACGAGCAGTCCCAGAAGTTGAACAGGGCCCATTTGATTACAGCTCACCAACCTTGAGTGTAGCACGACTCGATATCGCTATCGTCAGTCGGAGCTACACGTTCCAAAACAAGACTACGGAGCAGATAGGACAAAGTTCGGCGGTCTCTATACCCATCCCAGGGGCCAATCAGACCTCCGGTTACTAACCCAACTCGGCTAGGATTGGGATTTTAACGGTTCACCAAGGACAGATGACCCCTAGACTGAAGTCACCAACGGATCAACCGTAAGCGTGAACGACTGAATCTACTAGTCACCAACACCATTTGACAGCTAAGTACAATAATCACTATTCGACAAACCATCATGGAGATGTAGTGTGTTTACTCCAGTGTAGGTGTGCTCAGCTTCAGGGAATGGTGGTAGTTGGGCGCTACACATTTCATTAATTGTTTGCAAAGAATATACGAAAAGAGTACATTTTTCTTTCTCAAAACAGTAAACACACCCAATAAAGTCATATAAAGTTCAATTGGAATCCATGTGAATAAACTATACGTCCAAAGTGTCAGGTGGAGTCAATAACAAACTCGAAATCACCAGAATTATTCTTTCTAAACTAAAGTGCAAAAATGTTAGTCTAATAAGTAATATTAATATTAAACATGGATTTGTTGGAAACGAACTGTATTATTAATATATTAGAAAGATAGTAACATTTGTTGTTCTATTTGCTACAAACATTCTAGCTACTAATTACTAAAGTTTAGGAGGACTAAAAACAATTGTATTTGACAAATACTAGTATTATTTAATAATTTAGATAGAGGCTTCGCACAATAAGGCTGAAACCACTATTTATTACAAAATATGAAGCGTAAACAAGGTCCAACTAAAAGTATATGCTTCGTTTTACGCTGTTTCTGAAGGCAAGTGGTTCATTGTCTATTTATTACAAATTTTGAACATCGAAAACCTCTTCTTTTGGGTACGGTCAATGCCGGATAGAGCTAGAGCATTTATAGTGCTTAACGGGGATAAGAGGGTATCAATTAATAGTATAAAGTTAAATATGGCACTTAGAGAAGAGATTAATCCAAACGGGGGAAACTATACTCCAGTACAATTGGAATAGTAAGCTAGGCATTAGCAAAATTGTAAGTGCTAACTCATCGTCATCATCGAGTTAGACCCAAATAGGTTACTGAAAGATGAACTCCAATACATAGCTAATATTCTCTGAGAAGCCCAGTTAGACACGGTAGATGGGTTGCGGAGCCAGCTCCTTCAGCTATTGATAGAGAAAGAGAGATAAACGCCTCGATATTGGAAGCATCCTTCATTCCCCCTCTATCGGAAGAAGTTCCGATTGTAGAACGTAAGTTACACAACCTAAGGAAAGACCTAACCGACAAGACAGAGTTCATGTAGCATGTCATTCAGATAGATTGGACAGCTACAGTTAAAAAATCAATATTTTAATAGTTTACGAAAGAAAGAAACAATATTAACATATTTAAAAAATAGTCTACCTCAAAGTTTATTTTCTCTGACTAGTTACAGTCAAATTAAATAACGTGTCTCCCTAAACTGAAACATGTGGCTGTTAAAAATATTGTCTTTCGATAAATACTGTAGCAGTTATCAAAGAAGAGGATTAATATTATCATATTTATGAATAAAATATGTTAACGCAGACCCTTTTCTATTGGATGATGTCGGATAAATTTACTTACGCTTGCCATGCTGTCTACAAGAAAATGTAGTAAAGTACATCTATATCACAAATTCTCATAAAAATAATAACGAATCCTAAATAATATAATCATACCAGAGATATTTAAATAGAAGTTGCTTTCATATCCACTCACCGTTTCAAGATGTTCTTTGATTAAATTGCCCCATGGTAGAAGAAAATTATTCAAAGATGGCAGCCACACGTGCTTACATTATAACAACTGACTAAGGAAAGAAGTGCATATCAAGTTCGACCCACTGACCCACTCCACGTCAAGAGACTCTAGCGGTGATCCAAGGAAGCTTGTTCCCTCCTTTTCCCCGCAAGTGGATTTCTTTTGTTAATTTCTCTTTCTTCCCGCCTTCGTCCGTATTTTTCCTTTCTATGTTCTTGTGTTTATCACCTTCTCTGCTTTGTTCCGTCCGTATCAGACTGAGTACTATATAAGGGGCCACATCCAGGTTCCCATTAGAGCCAATTTACTGCAACCCAGCGTCGAAGGAAGAACTCCTGCATCCTCACGAATCAAAGACCACGTCGACCATGAATTTGAGGCGTCGGATACACCACCACCCTGAACAGGATGACTCACTTAAATTACAACAATAAATTTTGGGCTGTTGGATCCACCGCAGCCATGGATAGGACCACGGACTTCAATTAATTAAGCATTTCAAAGTAATTAACGTGTCCTTATAAATGAGAATCAAATTTTTGTAGTAAAAGACAGGCAATGTCTGTTTGCACCCTTTTAGTTTTCTGTATATTGTCGGGGACGATTTTCATTGGTGTTGATAGTATGTCGAATTGACAATGGATCAACTTCAAGTCTTGTTGACTTTCTAACTAAAAGGTTTATTTTGTTGTTTAAATATTGTGTCCTCCAGAATGAGGGACAAGTCTAATAATAGCTAGTTTCATGTATGTTACATCAGTCCTAGATACTATGTTGCTCTGTATATTTACCATACAGTGTTTACGTTACGAGCCTTGGTCTTGGATTACAGTAATGTCTTAGTTAGAGACTTGCTAAACTTCCACAAGTTCCAATAGTTTAACTTGACCCAATGTTTCTCATGACGCCGTAAACGTCATGTACACCTGTTTAATTTTTGGATAGCTACAACCAGGTTGTCTGTATTGGATTACATATCTCAGTTGAGTTGGTGGAATTCTTTATTTTGTGTTGGTTAAGCAGTCACGCTTCTCGTACGGTATTAGCTTCGGTGAGCAAACCGGGGAACTGCTATAGAGTCATAGTGGGGTTCGCGCAAATAATATCCTTTTTCTTTGCCCGGTTTTTGGGCTCCTATTGTTTACTCTTAGTTAAATTGCAACTAGGTTTGTGTGTACTATAGAATGCGTTGGCAGTACCGCAAGGGAAAGAGACCAGCCATAGTACTATTTTGTTGACACCTGCTTATTAGCCATCAACCACTATAATCAAGGAACTTTTCTATTGTTTATTATTATACAAAATGTTTTAAAGAGTTTAATTTACAACCCAGACTGGCTTAAACTGATTTAAAGTTATATATGTATATATATATTGTTCTATATTTTGTTAGTAGCTACTTGATTATTTTCTTCTTCAGAACCATTCATCCAGTAGCCCGGCTCCTGCACAGCCCTACTAGCTACAGCAGAATATTCAAATTCACAAAGTCTTATTGTCTGCACTAAAATTCAAAGTATAACCTGTAATATCATTGTAAAACCTCAATTTTGTTATTTCTGTTTTATTGTAATAAACCTATATGTTGTTTAAACCAAATATTTTCTATTTAACTTTATCCGTGTTTATTATGAAACCATACCAGTCAAGTTAGGATAGGTCTTAAATGTTCACTCACCCCGAATCAAATAAAGAAATACTATACCTCATTATTACATCTTTCGTCAAGGCTAGAATGGGTGACCATAGATGATACAAAGTAAATAAAAGGGAAAGATACTGGTTTGAAAATATGCTTGCAACTTAGAGTAAGGCTAAGATCACTTAAGGGGCAGGAAAAGGAGCCCGGACGTACTAGAAATGAAGAAGAGTTACCCAGATGCCCAGAAGGGGGCTCTGTTGTTTTGAAGAAAACGTTAACAGATATCAAAGAAATCCCTAATAACAAAATATATATAATTGATCCCATTCAAACGGAATCACAAAATTTTGTTAAGTCAAGACTTTTAACAGTGTTGAGTATAGTGAGAAAATGGGGAGTACATTTTGGGAAGGAGTCAAACCCGGCGGATTATTTAGGAAGGTTAAACGAACTTAAATCCGCTTACCATTTAACTGATAGGGAGTTATTGTAAGCTATTCCCGAAATTATTCAAGGACGTAGATTATGGTGGTTAAGAAACAATCTAGATAACTGGAACGATTGGGAAACATTTCTGAATTCTTTCAAAGCTATTTTTTTAAGACTAACTATCAAGAGTTAATAGAATAGTAGATTTAGGGTCGGATAAAAAAACACGTAATCAGTACAGGAGTATGTAACTGAACTACAAACACTAATCAGAAGGCAAGAACAGGAGCTGAACCGTATTTTTCGTAACTTAAGACCCGATATTAAAATAAGTTTAACTAGAACCCGGATAAAGTCCACCCCTCAGTTAGTGAAGGAAGCCGCGAGTTTTGAGTTAGCCCCACAAGAGTTTAGAAATAACTACAGAAATTTTGGCAATGAAACGAAGGGCCGGTAAGGAAACATCAACCTTCAACCCAAAAGTTAATGGCAATAGAAGAGGTAAACGCACGAAAATGCTTTAATTGTTTCACGACTGCCCTAATAGAAACCCGAGTGGTAAGGATCAGGGGAAAGGGCCACATTTTAAGTTGGCGTGGTCTGAACAACTGACCCACGCCGAAAATCCAACTCGTGAATCATGACCACGAGGGTGCTCTAAAGGTAGTGAATATAAATATTTGTAAAAAAAAAATTATCAGTCTTTTGGATACGGGATCAGTTAACAATATTATGTCTAAATAGTTCTATGAAAGTCCAGGAAGGAAAATACTAAAAGGACCGATACCATGTGACGTACAATGCATCATGGCGGACGCTAGAACCTTAAAGGTTAAACAAAAGGTGAACATAAGCATCAAAATAGGCAGATTGGCGTGGCCCATTTGGTTTCTGATTGTGGAATCCTTAGTGACACCAGTTATATTAGGAAATGATTTCATTCGTCACATTGGTATGAAAATAGATTTCCCTAATAATAATGTGTGTTTTGAATTCAATAACAAACTTAAGTTTGGATTAGTACGCATACCTAACCGAGGAGAAGTAACGGTAGCGTTGTGGACTAGATCCCCGGGACACTTTGATAAGGTATTGAGTGAATGTTCGTACATAATAAGTGAAAAAATAGGACGGACCAACGTGCTCACATTAGACATTGAACTCTTCAACAACCTCCCGGTGCGTTCTAAACCATACCAGTATGCACCACCCAAATTGCAAGTACTTATACATCACATCCATGACCTGATGAAGAAAGGAATTGTCAGACCGTCCCCGGCCTTTCTTATAACGATGGCAAACGAGGAAAATTGGAGGGTCATTGACTATAGGAAATTGAACGCCAAAGTGAAATTTGAAGCTATGCCCTTACCAACTATCTAAATGGCCTTTCAATACCTGGACAAAGCCAAGATATATACTGTGGTGGATCTAAATACAACCTACAACCAACTTACCCTCTTCGAGTCATCCAAGCTGTACACAGCGTTCGTTACGCCCGTATGGCTATTTGAGTTCAATTTTCTCCTCTTTGGAATGTATAATGGGGCTCAATCGCTTAGTAGATTGATGAATAACAAATTCGGGGATATACAGTTTGAGTACGTATTTAAGTATTTAGACGACTTAGTAATTTATTCGGAAAATTAGTAAGAACACGAAAAACATCTGAGAGAAGTGTTTAGAAAATTACGGGAAGCTGGCCTTACAGTTAATCCAAAGAATTTAAGAGTATTAGTGACGAAAATCGAGTATTTTGTCAATATAATTTCCCATAAAGGAGTAGCAGTCAACCCGGTACGTACACGAACGGTGCGCGAGTTTCCCACGCCCAATAATATAAGGAAACTCACCTGGTTTTGGGGGATGATCAATTGCTATGGAAGATTCATACCCAATCTGGCATCGATAGCTTTCCTTCTCTACCAGATAAAGAAAAATAAGGGGGTATTTCGGTGTAGTTCGCAAGACAAAGAAGCGTTCGAAGAGTTCAAATACCTACTTTCTCAACCCCCATTATTGAAAATAGCAAACTTCCAGAGACCGTTTATTCTACAAACAGACGCGTCGTCTTTGGGGCTAGGAGCAGTGTAGTGCCCATGCAGTGAAGGGGAATTTCAACCAGTAGCCTACGCCAGCCGCATGCTACACCCTCACGAGAAGAACTATGCAACCCTCGAATTGGAAGCGTTGGGTATCATTTTTGGAGTCAACAAGTTCCGACAGTATTTAAAGCATGAAGAGTTTGAGCTTCAAACTGACAACTCTACCTTTTCTTGGTTATTAAATCATCCCAGACATATAGGAAAAATATGGCGGTGGATTACCAAACTAGAAGTATGGAGGTACTCGCTAACCGATATCCCAGGAAAAGAAAACGTGGTAGCGGACACGCTATCATGGATGTTTGAAGAACCAGGAAGAGAGCCCGGACCTACGCCGATGCCCGGAGAACAAGAACACTGTGAGCCTACACCACTGCTGGAAGAACAAGGAAAACTTTGGAGGAAAGTGTCACCACTGGAGGAGCCAGTAGTGATAGGAGTATTGGCAGGGCTGCCCGAACTGTTCATACCAATCAAAACAACACAACAAGACGACCCCTAACTAAGATAAAGTATAAATGATATTGCCCAGGATGAGATTAGACAAAACTACAAATTCAAAGACGGTATATTGTTACATAAACCGTCGCGAAAGACTTGCTGTAAAGTGTGCGTGCCCAGTTCTCACACCCGGGTACTCTTCGAGTATTTCCACGTGTCGCCCACTTAGGGGGAGGGGGGGTTAGAACGGTGGCCAAGATCAAGAGACAATTTTTTTGGCCCAGCATGGAACGGGACATACGTCACCAAGCTCGTTCATGTGAGGTTTGCTCGCGTTCTAAGACTGCCCAGAACCGTAGGCACGGATTTTTATCCTCAGACGTAACTTAATTTCCCATGCAGAGAGTGTATGTTGATCTTTTTGGTCCTTTACCCATGTCCAGTGAGGGCAACGTTAGTTTTCTGACTGTGCAAGATGCCTTCTCAAAGTTTGTATGGCTTATCCCCTTGAGGGCCCCAACGTCCTCGGCAGTAGTCAAAGACCTGAATAGGGAAGTTTTCAAGAACTTCTGTGTTCCGTGCTCCATTGTGTCGGACAATGGAAGCCAGTTCACATATCGTTTATTCAAAGATATGTGCTTTTCTAAACGTATTAGACACTTCACCACTATTCCATTTTATCCTAATCCGAACCATGTCAAACGTTTTCATAAGAACCTTAAAGCCCCTTCAATAGCCTATCACCATCAATTTCATAGGAAATGGGATACCACGCTACTTTGACTACAATTGGCGTTCAACTCCGCTGTCCACACCAGTTACAAAGCTACTCCAGCCGAATTGTTATTAGGTTACGAACAGCTGTCACCTAATAATCTGCGCTTGGAGTTATATCCAGGGTTTTTAGACGAAGAACCCCCGAAAAGAATGGTGGGAAAATGGGAAATCGCGTTAAGAGAGCTGAAGAAGTCGCTCTGGTATCATTGTACTATGGCCCCTTGTTGCCGAGGATGTGTCTTATGAGCAATAATAACATCGTTTCCACTGAATTAATTATATAGTTTATTGTTTAAGATACAGCACACTATGATATCCCGTGACGTGTGAGAGGGTGTGATGGACGGTGACTCACTCGCTAGACTCCCCATATCAGGAGGTTTTGACTCTTCCGTGTCTTACAAGCTAATCCCCTCTGTTCGCATCAGACAAGCTCGCACTGACCCAATGCCAACGCTAGCGCTACAGTTGTCTGCGTTTGCCACCCAACGCACACGTCACACTGCCCCCGGTGGGATGGTTGTAAGGATGACCCATGATCCATACCATCAATACTGTCACTACAATTTGTCTTGCCCCCGGTGGGCAAGTTGTAAGGATGAATTAAACGCAGAGAGCGAAGGTCTGAGGGAGTTTTGAAATAGTAATCCTGAAGTTTTATTGAAATATACTGTGGATTATGGTGCAAAATGTGATTTAGTCGGTTATTATAATTGGTAAAGTCTAAAAGAGTTACCAGCCCAAGTTGGTATTTCTGTATGTTACATGGGAGGTGTAGCTCTATATTGAACTGGTGCTCGAGCGTACTTCCGTACTCACGCGATGTCACTCAGTTTCTACTGAAAAAGTTTCAATCCTCCTTATGGTTCTGAGGTGGCTATTTATTCCAATTGTTTTGATTGGTTCCAAAACACTGATTTGTGACTATACAAAAATTGAACTGGTACTGATAACATATTTGTTATATTATTATGGGATGTTTTATATTTGTTTGGCTGACTCAGGCTTACAATACAAAGAAGAAGCGATAGCATGTTATGTAACATTGATATTACCTATATGTTAAAATAATCTCACAAAACTAAGTTTTATATCACTATGCAATTCAGATAAATAGCCCTTTAAGGACTGACAGATACCTGATAAATCTATTATTTGGTAACTTAAGCTCAAACTGCACATATGGCTTGTTTGAACCAAAAGTAATACAAAATCTCTTTTACACGTACATCCGGAAAACTATGCCAATACCATTAAACTGTGTTAAAGGGTTTGGCGTACAGCACCAGGAGAGCAAAGATGTCAAGCGTGAGTGTACAACCAGTTGCATCGGAGATAGGCACGTGGTACTGCACATGTAATAGCGGAAACCCTTTCTGTGCTTCAGGACCATAAATGATTACCTTCAGAACGTATTCGCATCTCTAGATGGACTGGTGTGTTTTTTACTATTAATTGTGGTATGTTCTGCTGTCGTGCTTTAAGATATCGAGATGTGCAGTACCACGCGCCTAGGTCCTATAAAACCTGTTGTACACGCATGTTTGAATAGCTTTGCTCTCCAGGCGCTGTACGCCGAAACTATTGACACCTAGTAATGTTATTAGCATAAGTTTACGGATGTAAGTGTCCAAGGATTTTGTATTACTTTTGGCTCAAACACTCTGTATATGCAGTTTGGGCTATGAGTTTCCGAACAACCTGTATAATTATGTAGTCTATCATATTCAATATTTTCCCAAATTGAAATCAAAAGCAAAATAAAATATTTTTTACCTTTATTGTTCCAAACAGCTGACAGCAAGCGTTCAATGTTGACCTCATATCCAGGCACTAAACTCGAACACGACTGAGACCTTTGTCTAGCACTTGTAGTTTAAGGGAAGAGTCTTTGATGGACGTGTATAACTGACCATAAAATCTTGAATTATATCCCATCAATAAATAAATTTGGCTCGCACGAGCAAATCCTCAAAAAAAATTTGATGGTGCGTGGCTAGAGCTGATCCAAATGTTTGTTTGTTGGACAAGTTGAGAGATCTGACTCGCCATAGAGCCAGATTCAAATGTGTGTGAGCAGGATTGAGAAAATTAATAGAGTAAACAGCACATGTAATAATGGCAACACTTTCTGTGATTTAGGGCCTTTAACGATGACCCTCAGATTGTATTTCATTGTTAGATGGACTGGTGTGCTGTGCGCCAAAAATTTTAACACAATTTAGTGGTATTAGCATAGCTTAATTCAGAAAACCCGCTTCAGTTCAGTGGCCGAATGGTCTAAACCAGGGGTCTTCAACACTTCGACAATTTGATCTAGAAGCAATTATCAGTCCATCGCTTAAGAAAACTTTATCTTCTCGGATAGGCATGCTTACCTTGCATTACTCCACTATGGTACGGCTTATAATATAGGGTCATAGTGTAATCCATCAAGGTAAGACTGATACCTATAATGGTAAACGGAGTTTTTTACTATTATTATTATTATTATTGTAATCCAAGCTCTAGATTTAGAGGGATTCAACACAAAAATAAATTTAATGTTACCAAAAATTTTAGAAAAATAGGAGTGCGAAGTGTAAAACAATATTATGTTTTTGTTGTGAAATATAGCAGGGTACACAACCCATCTCCAACGCACGCCACTCACTCCTAGAAGGAGGGTAATATCACTGTTCTCCTTCAGTGATCAATTTAGTTTTAATACGACGAGGTCGAAGGCTAAGTTAAAAAGGGCGTTAAAATTATACATATCTAAACCTAAGGATAAATGGCATAACTAGAATATTAAATAGTTCAAGTCTTAAAGAAACTTTGCTTTTATTTCAGCCAACATCTTATTAAAGAACATAGCACTTCTTTAAAGAATCTAAGCATATTCTTTTTTTTTAATACAATATCTGTAAAAGCTGAAGTGCAAGAATAACAATCTATGATTATT
>CABFVX010006009.1:25515-44227 GCA_902151425.1 Timema shepardi
AGACTCTGCCTTAAACTATGAGTGAAGAATGACCATGGGCACGGGACGAATCCTGGATAGCTCAGTGGTAAGAGCAGTGGCGTACTAAGCCGAAGGTCCCGGGTTCGATTCCCGTGTCCAGGTGTCATTTTTCAATTTTCAGAATATGATATCTAAAAGGTGTAATCCTCACTAAAATGCATTAACAATAGTTTCGGCTATTTGTTTCATTTTTATAATAAGTATGTTGATAACGTAGCTACGAGTTTGAAGTCACATTAGTTGATATTCTAGAATCTAAACTATAATAAGTATGTTGAGAGCTGTATCTACGAGTTTGACGGTGTTTCATCTCCCACGCGTTTGGCCTGACCTCGGGGACTCAATCACTGCCCGGCGGACGTCCAACGAGTCTAAGCGTCCAAACTCTATTGTTACTGGAGGAAATTTACTCGTTCATGCAACGTATATTTCTTTTGTAGGCCTTCAATGAAATGTTAAATGAAGCCAACCTGTTGGGGGCCTTACAAAGTTAATTATCTTTTTGCAAAGTATGTGTTTATTACGAAATTAATTGTTCCCTGGTGTTGAAACATTTACATTGAATTTATTTTAATACATGTTTAATTCTTTAATACTTTGTTATTATTATAGATACCTTTTTTTAATAGTCTAACTTCTTTCACAGCGAGGAATTAGAGTTTGGTTATTTTGTAAGTCATGTTCTAATAGAATAATTCAGTTCAAATACAGTAATATATTTTATTTTTACTATGGATACACACACACACACACATATATATAACGTTCTTTTTTCAAACTAATATACATTTTATATCCACATTTCAATTAGAAAGACGGGTGGGGCTAGCGGTAAAAATATTGTAGTTTGTCTCTGCACATCTTACCACCCACTCGGGATATCCACATACATATATGATATAGGTATGTAAGGATGATAGGTTATAATTTAGATAATTGTACCAATATTTTCGTGGTAATAAAGGGGGAAACTATTTAAAAAAAAATAGTACTTCCACCAAAGATTCGAACCCAGACATATTAATTACCATCAATTTAGATAATATAAAACTCGTGGCTTAGTCTTCGTAAAAGTGTGGGTAGTAATATACTCTAATTAAACTATTATAATAATATATTCGGAAGTTTTAAGTTCGGTCATTGGATTAAATTATAACTACCTAGCTTTGTTTTTGTTCCCAAAACTGATCTATTTTATTTAAATTGTGTGTTTTAATTATGTCCTCTCATGTTATAGGTTTTAGTTCACTGCTAGCCAGTATCTACAAAGAGTAACCTGTTAATAAATAATAGGACATACAAACAGTCTGAGCTTAAGACAGAACATTACTCATTAATTGATCCCTTCACTAAAACCAGTGGGAATGGCAGCATCTGAAAAACAGAACGGGCCACACATAACATAATACTAAATTAGATTTAATAAATGATATTAAATATGTTCACTCATCATTAGTTGAATTATCTATGAAGTCATTTTACCAATATACTGGAAAGCTGGTGACATTTGACGACAGTATTAGAATCCCGGATAGTTGTAGTGAGAATCTTTATTTCTAAACAGAACACTACCCTCCCAACCTGACATTTAAATTTCAATTCTAGCTCCCGCATCTCTACTCCATCAGTGTAAATATGGAGCTGGCCTGACAAGATAGCTAACTTATACATTAATAACCTAGCTTGGTCCATCTAAAACACAATCCTTTAAATATATTTGTTTGTCAGTTTGTCAGGTGTGCCTTTCAATAGACATAGTACTACTCCATCTTCCTTATCAACGAACCACGGGTACAGGATGTACATTATCTCAGGATCGAAGTTTATGAGCCTATTGTACGGCCCATTATTCACGAAATAAGACAATTACGTTTAAACCAATAGTTAATCTAAAAGTGTGTTTTTTTTTACTGGAGATATAAAATTTAAAATTTATAAAATTATGTTATGTTTGTGCTTACAAGGTCTAATCCAAATAGACTTGTGATGCTCTGGATCACTGCTGATGGGGAATTTTGGGTTGAACTCTCACCTGTTTGTATTGGGGGCGGTTTTCAAAACGTGAGGCTTCATTGTTATATTTACATCTCTATACTAAAATTCTGGTGAAAATCCTCTTACCAAATTAAGATGAAGCCGTAATTGGACCTGTTTCTAAGTGTCAATTTTAAAATGTATTAATTATAAAACTAAAATATGGTAAAATGGTCATGCCTATTGTCTATTCCTATGTCTTCTGTACTCCTAATTTCAAAACGTGTAGGTTGAAATTCGCTATTGGATTGCTAGCATATCATTAATTCCTAATTTTGAAATGCCTTAACTGCAAAAACTGAGATAGTCCCCTCTACAACTAAACATCGTGCAAAACAGGACACGTCTACTGTCTCTGACGGAAAAAAATAAACCTTTACTCCATAAATTGTATTAATAAACATTGAATAATATTTTAAAATAATTGTCTAAAGAAACAACGTTTCTTAATCTTTGTAGATTATCCAAATATTAGAAATTAAAATTAACTAAACAAGGTAAGTTGAAAATAAACATTAACTTGGAAATTTTGTGTATAGGTGAATCTGTAAAAACTAATTTAATGGGTTTTGTATAATAAAAAAGTGTGAATAAAAAAATTGGACAAAGCAGCCTTATTTGGATTGTGAAAACCCTTAGCCAACCCACTTTATCTAATGTTTTAAAAATTATTGCAAAAATAGAATAGGACTATATTTATACTAAATTCGAATAGAATGTTGACTCTGATAAAATTAAAAATGTAAAACTGAGTAAGTATTTTGTAACACTTCACACTATAGATCAGTACGCTACCACGTAGCTCAGATAAATATCAAATGAAGATTAAGCTTAACTGATACTTCTATAATCCATGAAAATTTTGCGATGGTAAACTTAGTTCCAAGCAAACAGAAAATAGTTTCCTAATAAATACAATAAAATATTAGTGTTTACAGCTATGCTTTGGTACAACTTTCGGTTTGCGAGATATTCACTTGCGGGTTTGTTAACTATCGTGTTCTCTTGCAAGTATCCAAATTAGGGGTCCTGAAGATCATAGTAAGCCGTGTGACAACTGACGAAGCGACGCCGGGTTCGAGCTGTATTACCCTTCAAAATTTCGCGTTATCCGTGGTGAGAGACGGTCTATAATAACCGCTTCGAAGTTGTTATTCTTGGTCCAAGTAACCTCTGAGACAATGTTTACATTGCTGGAGGCATTCGTAATAGTTTCAGTCTACATGTTTGCCCAAGTTTTTACTGGAGCAATAAATCAGTCGGTTGTATTTGTGTTCACGCAGTGAAAGCTTATGTTTGTTCACGTCTTGTCACATTGAAATATGGTCCTTGTTTTATTTTGTTGGTGCAAGGTGTTCCAAAATAATTCCTTAACCCTAAACACGTATCACTTGAAATATAGCCGATCAAGAGCAGTAAATAATGGTAAGGATATGAACTTTTTTTATACTTCCTTTTACCATGGTTGCTACTACCACAAGAGGCAGGAAAATGCCTTATCTCTAGTCCACCTCACTACAGAATATCCCTTTCTTGAGCTAGTTCTATCCAGTTCACCTTATTGCACGCTATCCATATCTTGAGCTAGTTCTATCCAGTTCACCTTATTGCACGCTATCCATATCTTGATATAGTTCTATTCAGTCCACCTTATAACCCCCTATCCCTATCTTGTTCTATCAGGTCTCCTTCATTACACCTTATCTCTATCTTGAGCTAGTTCTATCCAGTTTATCTCATTACACTATTAATCTATTTGATTTAGCTTCACACAGTCCAATTTATTATATCCTGTACCTATATTAAGATAGTTCTATCCTAAATACTTTACTCGCAATGTTATACTCCCATTTGCACCTATTTAATCTATTTAATTTGTAAAAGCAGGTTTAAAATTAATTGTTTGTTCTATAAGATGCTAGAAGTTGAAGTATGGTATATCATTATTATGTTGTAAATATCACATTTCTTATCAAAGATTTCCTTTCTTTCAGTCTAAATATTTTTTAATTGTTCTACCTCTTAACCTATATGCGTGTATATATTATACACAAATTGCACATATATTTAAAAATAAATGGTACGGTGCACTTCACGGACATTCTCTTTTCTCTTAAAATAGCGACATTTAATTCAAACTCGTATAAAATGTGAAACAAAATATTAGATATTGTTTTAAAAACACTCTAACAAAGAGCATGAATGAAATGGTATTTTGGTACAGAAACATTGAGAAAATTGGAACATCTCTCTCCACCATTGATATATCAACATACAAAATTTATATATTTTCTTCTAGTTCAGAATCTATTGGGTTTATAAATATATTTTTACAATAAAATTTTTTATTTATAACAATACAACTTTACAATTAGAAGTTATTTTTTATCTAAAATAATTGCACAGAGATGATACAAATTGGAAATTTCTTTATGTGTATAGTATCCTAAAAGTCAATTTTATGGAAAAATGAGAACAGCTATTTTCTTTGTAATGCTAAACAATGCCTAGATAAGAATTTTAAGCAAAATCGTTGTAAGGTATTTTGAAAAAATAAATCTTTTATCTCTTTGTCCATTAGTAAACTACCCTTAATTTTGTGGTTGGATATCAAATTCCAGAGATCCCTCAGCAGAAATTTATGATAACCCTAGATACCAAGTTTTAGTCCAATCAGTAAAACAGTTTCGGTTCTAAGCCTAGATACAGACAGACAGACGGCATTGCAAAAACAAATTTTCCGGTTCAGGGGTCATGAATCGTCTACATTTTTCAAAAGCTGGAGCTATATTTTTTTTTATGATTACAATAGTGTTCAAGAAAAAGTAAAAATTATTAATTTTACAGTAAATAGCTAATAATTACTACTATAATAGCCAAACAAATATTAATTAGCTTGTCATAACTTTACCAAATCGGTTAAGGCCATGGGCCCCCACAGAACTTTTCCCAGATGGGTCAAATATAGTCCTTCCCCCCTGCACACACAAGCACACACGCACGCGCTCGTGTCGTTCCTTTTCTCTGTTCTTATACGATAAGATTATTATGGAATGTCGACAATAGCCTAAAATATAACTACAGATTTTATTCGAAAATGCTGGATGCGGTGATCATATACCATAATTGAAAATCTTAAAGTTGTTACATTTTGCAAGAAATAATTGTAAGGTGAACAAGAAGATTAAAAAATTATAGCAATATTTTCGTGCAAAAAAAACACAATTCCAGGGTGGGGGGGCAGGTGCTCCCCTCGCCCGTTACCGCGGGTGCCCATGGGCATGTTTATATACATGTTTTTTTTGAACTGATGTTAATTTTTAATGGATGCGTGTAGTGAAATTATCAAATCTTGAGTTGTGGACTGGCAAAATTTTGAAGAAAAAATTATAATTTGGTATCAAATAAACATTTATAATATTTACAATTATAAGGTGTGACGTGAAGGACATTTACTCGTGATATCGTGGCGAGTAATATATATAGTTGAAAATCTACATGATAAAAAGCCACCCTCGGCGCATTCTAGCGGGATAGTAGCGCTCTAATCTCTGAATCAAAGACGACCAAGTGCAATGCGAGTCTAATGCCTTGCCCTAGACCACTCGGCCACTGCTGTGATAATTTTAGTATTAAACTATAATAATGAGGGCGCACTTAAAGCAACATGAACTTTTTAATATGAAAATATCATTGTAATTTGAAGTTATACCTGTGCCGGTGGGCACGGGGGCAACGGGGGTAACTTCATCTTGTTTGGTTTGCCGGTACGGGGAGATCGTGAATTTAATCTGGCAGGATCCCCTCAGATGAGTTTCTTTGGTGCTTTCCCTCACCATTCTTCCCCTCTCAATGGTATACTACCCTACCCTCACCCCCTTACATTAGCGTAGCTATATAAACAGCCGAGATGGGTAGTAAGAAGAGGTGGGGGCTAATTATCACCAACTAATGTTATTTTCCGATTCCTACAGATGAGTAATGTTGCAGAATTTGAAGTTTGCTCTCATTTCCAGTAAGTGTTACAAGTCTTTCTCAGCACATTAACTCAGTAGATTAGAACCCATTTAAGGGCGGTCTAATTTCCTTGTACGCCTGACTCAAGTCGGTTTCCTTAATGGGCGCATCTCTAACTCAAGAGCACCAGTAGCGCGACCATGTTTACGACTGACGTGGAGCGGTGGAACTACGCCCAGGGGTGCACCATCAACTAAGTTAACAGCACTTCAACACTGAGGGGAGCTGAAACAACTTTTAAATAGTTGTGGTATAATTGGTATTTAGTGAACTTACCCTGAGTAGTGTACTGGCGTGTGCTAATTATAGCATTTTCATTTGGAAGAAGAGATAATTTCTACTATTTACATGCTATTTAAATATTTGATGATTTAATCCATTAGCAATGACTTGACTGACGTTTATCATTTGTTACAATCTGTTATATACATATAATTAGCGATTACCAACAGACTGTTCTAATGGACAGTGGTCGTATCCATCCAGGCGTATTTAGTTTGTATTCTAACCGGGCTAGTATAGTGTCTGATCACCTTGGATTCACGTGCGTCAATTTATATATTTGTGCTAGATATAATATGAAACATGTTGTGTTCGGGTAACAGGAAGTTCCACGTGCCCTACCAACAATTAGATTGGGTGTGATTTAAATGAAAGATAGCTTGATTTAAAGATGGCAAATAAATATTTAGGATAAATATATATTTCACTTTGGTTATTATTATGAGATAATGAATATAAATAGTGGAAGTTGAGTTGGGGTGACTAGGTCATCTCCAACTTTTTAACTGCTCGAGTGTTTAACACACGTCCACTTTGTTTTATAATGTTATCGCGAGTGGTTTTTTTTTCAATAGCTACCATGAGTGCTTCTTTTAACCATTAAAGTGTCCCCTTGGACGATTTACCTTTTTAGAGAGGAATCAGCAAAGATCGCTTTCACTGTCACTGAAAAAATTTCGGCTTGGTTCGGGGAGATCTTTTACAATGGTCCTGTTATTTACTGCTAGTTTTTAAGGATCGTAGATCCTCATTTTAAAAGTGGGACCAAGTGTCGCTTTAGTACGTCCTTCATTAAAACCCATAAATTACGCTAAAATTAACTTTAAATAGCATATTATGCTTCACTGTCTTGAAACTAAGCTTGAAAATGGCCTCAAACTGAACGCAGAACTCGCAATCAGTGTAGTTCTCTATTTGCTTAAAAGTGTTAGTTGCGCTTAACTCGGTAACAACCTGACACACGCTTCAGTGTGCTATGCGTTCTAAGGCTAGGTGCAGAATAAGTGAATGGTGTTGAATGGGAGCGAGCCCACGATGAGCGTTGATCGTAGCCCAACTGAAAATGTGGACTCAACTTCAACTTGTATCAAACCAAAGTGTTGGACCAACTATCGTTCACCCTTCACACGTGAATAGGAGTCTATCGGAGCACACACTGTCGAGTAAACTGTTGGGTGGTTTCCCCATGTACTACCTCAATTTAGACGTTACACCATTAGCACAAAATGATTGAGTACAAACTATTTACTCATATTAGAGGTCAATAATATCAGAATTTGGTGTGGGTTTTAAAGAGAAAATGTAGCTACATACAGTTAAAATTTATTTTATGTTCCGGTGAAAGTGACCTTTGGGATAAACTCAATATCACTATTTAAGAATTCTTCTCTTCTTAAAAAATCTGATTAGTTAAGGTTAATTTTGTAAGTGAAGAAATGAACTTTGTAATACCTAGTGGCATTGTTAAGGTAAATAAGGCAAGCACAAATAGCCACCGTTTCCTCCACGTCCATTTCAAATAACCTACTTGTGTCATCCTACATTGGATCCAATCTAGAATGACCAACTGTTCTGTTTCATGGGCCTTACCAAACCAACTAGGCCGTTTAGTCGGAAATAAATCGTTCGTCTGCTCCTCGCCTAAAGCCTCTCATCTGGTCTGATTTTCTAGTATCATGCAGGTAGTTTGTTCAAATCTCGTCATGTTTTAGTGAGTTATGTTTATCATAAATGATTGTTCTCTCTACCTCCACTCAAATGTGGTTACTCCCCCTCTAAATTCTACCTTGCTCCAGTATACACTAGTTAGATATCCTGGATGGGTGGTATATATGAACTTGACTTTCCCTCCCTCCTCCCAAGTTTCAAGAATAAACTATTATAATGATGTATGACCTAATTTTTCTTCTTCCACCACAGTGTAATTTTATTATTGGTCCAACCAAAGTATTTTGTGGAGGGTTTCAGTAAATTCAAACAATAAACAAGATCTTAATAGGATATTCCCTTAGTACCGATCACCACTTCTTCTGGCTACGGCTACAATAGTCTAGATGAGAGTGGATGGAAACTATAAGGAATTTAATATTACAAAAAATATAAACATTTACAATTTAAAGAAAAAATTGTATTATTTATTCAAGGCAAAACAACAATAGTAAATAAAAATTACATGTCCTCGCAAGGCAAGCTGAACAGTGTTGAAAAACATTTTAAAAAAATGCAGAGACTGCACTTGCGCAGTACATTTGAGAATATATTTCACAATATCAAAGTAAATTATTAACTTATCAGAATTAGCCTGGAAGAGACCCAATAGCAATCAAAATTGTTAGTATCATAATAAAAAGCTTGAAAAACCTCTTTTAAAAGTTTAACAACGCGTCTGAATCAGCATTGTGAATTCAGACCAAACAATTTTAAATATTAAAATTAAATTTAAATTAAATTCTGATTTATATAAATTACACAAATATTTGACTTCCCGACATAACTCAAACTTCTGTGGCACTATTACTTCCACCACCTTTGAAGTAATCGAGAAGATTCCAACATGTTAACATTTAACATTATAATAGAAAAAAAAGTAATATTACATTAGAATATATTTAATGTCTCACAAAACGAATTTGTAAATGTTAAAGTTAAAACTTATGAAACAAAAAAAATGAATTACATTAATACATTCTCAAAGAAAATATATCTACAAAATATTTCCTATAAACGAAACAGTATCAAATTTAAAAGTTCAAAGAGTGTTTGGTAGCCCAAAAGAGCGATAAAAATTATATTTGAAATTTTCCAAGCTGGAAAAGGGATGTAAAGTTGCTACCTATTATCATATCTAAAATTTACAAAGAGACTAGCACCTAAGCGGCAAAAGAAAACATTAAGTGTTTCATAAACAAATTTACTTGTAGCAATTATTGCTCCAAGTAAACAGAATGAGGCCAGTCAAGCATAAACAATCACTTACCCAATATCACCGACCTGGATAAACACCTCGAACAAAACAATCATCCGACTAGAGTGAACACACGCGGGCAACTGACAACACTGAGCCTAGTGCCGCATCTCGCCGCTAGAGACCACCAGCACCACTACCATGCCTAATATGCCAACTTCAAAGAAAAGAAAACGACGAGACGGAGGTAGAGACTCCCAGACTTTTCCAGATTAAATTAGAATGTTCTTCTGCCATGCGCGCTCCCTTCCTTTAGTGCCTCTCCTGTTCGACGAGTGTGTACCATGTAAAAGACCATCCGTCAAAGAAGAGCTCACACTTGGCCGTGGCTAGGACCATGTAGGACTAAGCGTCGGCGTATCGAACATAATAAGATAATGTAAAAATAAATTCATTTTCGGCTTAAATGTATATTACTGGAACTATTCAAAATTCTTTTTTAGTCTGTATCTATCAAATTTAATTATAAATTATTTGCATAAAACTTCGACTTTGATTTATTTTAAAATGAGAGTATTGTTAGGTCAAAATTTTATGTGTTATTTATATTAGGCATTATGCGCGAACTTTATGTTTCACAAATTAACCTTAATATTTTTCTGTAGTATTTTGGTTAGATGAGTATTGTAAATAGGAAAATAGGAGAGTGTTATTAGATCAGAACTTGTAAATATTATCTATAATGCTTTTAAAGTTATACATTTCAAAATTAACATTATTTGGTCTCAATTGCGAATGGTGTTGCATTTTGGGTTCAGCCACATTAAGGTTGGAAAGTGTAGAAATAGGATACCAAGATCTTTAGGATTGGTAGAAGGGAATATCCTTGATAATTATAATTGTACTATTATCCTTTTTTTTATATGTAAAGGTTATTTTGAATTCTGCCATTAGGTTTTTAGCGTACCGGTTAAATGGTAGTGACACTAGGTATATTTGATTAAACTACAACTTTTATGTTGCCTTTTTGCAACAGGTACATAAATATGTTAGTCAGGAGAGATCATATATTGTATTATATATGATCATATTCAAGTCTGTTAATGTTATGCGTTAATATTTATATTTTCGTAATATATTTAGGGTACATAATAATAAATAACGTAATGATTAGAAGGAAAAGAGTAAATTTTTGTGGAACAATATTTTTATTGGATAGTATTTATTTATGTTGATGATAGTTTGTCACTCACGACGATATATACAAAGAACTATTGAATACTCTTTAATTATATATTTGATATTTAATAAAGTTTGGCATAAAATGAAATCTAAAAAATTTTGCGACTTGAAATTATTCTATAGCATAGTTACGCCATATTAACCCTATGTCTACAAAAGCACAATGTCCTACAAACCTCTTTATTTAATATATATTATTATGTTATGCAACATGTTAAGGTGGACCATAGTTTCCCGCTACTCAAAAGAGTGAGATGCGTGCGCTGGGGACATGTTGAATGTCCAGCTCCTTATAACTCACAATTATTGGATATTCACTCTACGCGCTCCTATTTATTTTGATTTAATTTTTTCTTTAGCTGTAGGTTACATTTATTGTTTTGTATTGTATCCCTCTATATCTATAGAGCTTGGATTACATACTTTCAAAAATTAAATTTTCTAGTGAAAAATTTACTAATTTCATAATTAATCGTGTTCAAAATACTCAAGCCAATTAAAGGTTGTTTAAATGTTAAATAATCATTAAAATATATAAGTTTTTATATATTGCCATACTGGAGTGATAGCGTCCAAGTCCAGTCAAGGACCTCTCGTAGAAGTGTCGTATGTAATAGTCAATCATATTTGCTGAGCTCCCTCGCTATATAGGTCTAGTCGATGGGTAAAGAGGTGGGAATTTTCATATTAAAATGACAACGCCACACAGCTAACTCATGTTAACTGCAATCCCTTGTTAGCAGTTGCTAAACTTGGCGCATTCCCAAAACACATACACCGGATATCCGGTGAGTTGGCAGTTGACTCTAAGTACACCCCTACAGTCACTTACAGCAGATATCTGGTTAGTTGCAATCAAACTTTGTTTGTTCCCATAACACGTACGCTGGTTAGTTGGCTGTATAATTGAAGTAAGCCCATTCAGTAACTTACACTGGACAACAGTTAGTTGTAGTTCAAAATTGTTAGTGGCCCATTTGTAGCCCAGTCGGGCCAATTAGTGTATTTCTGGATCAGCATGTTCAACATGTGTAGCTGCACAGGGTGGCAAGTTTTATAGGGGCAGCAAAACATTATGGAAATAAGACAAATATAGCAAACTTAATGTAGCCAGTAAACAAATTTATAGCATTTTGCGTGAAGTATAAAAAATAGCAATTAGTTAACCCTCTCTCATCATTCTTTATTAAAGAACAACAGACTCTTTCATATTTACGAAAGATGGCAGCACAGCTACCTTCAAATTGACTGAAGCGCTGCATATTCTCTAATTTGTTAATTTCACTTATTTCACCCCGCAAGGTTGTGTTGGTATTGCTTTGAGGCGTGCTTTATTTACTTGTCCATATTGCTCTGAGAGTTAATTTTTGTGTTTTATATTAAAAATAATATTTTTAAATCCCCGAATACAATTCAACACACCCAAAAAACTCCCACTTTTGTTGTATTGTAAAAAACGAACAATGTAGGCTTTATGGTGGACAATACTCAAAAATCTTAAGAATTGATTCACCAAGTAAAAGTGGTCAGAGTATTGGGGACTTGGACATGTCTTGTGACAGATTAGCAGTAGCAAACTATGCACACCCTAACATTGAGGTGTGTGGAATTATTTTCCAATAAAATAAAGAGTGTGGAGAGGTCGAAGTTCCAATAGATTGTGTCAATGTACAATCTGTGCTCCCAAAACATTGGACTTGGCCATTGTAGGTCCATCAAGTAATGATCCATTTTATTTGGAAATCAAAGACCAAACCCAGAAATACTTAATAAAAAATTGTATTAAGAAACACAATAATGCTGAATTGTCCCATTACTCACGGCGATTTGGTGACGGAATACAACGCTTGCAGCAGCAAAATATTTTCAAAGGGGTTTTAGTAATTGGTGAGACTATTAATCGGGAATATCTTGTTTACTATCCTAGTCAAGGATGATTGTTTTGTGCATCTTGCAAATTATCTGGTGGTGAATCCCAATTTGAAAGTTCTAGTTTTAATGATTGTAATCCTGCTTGCAAGCGCAATGATGAACATTAAAACTCTGCATCCCACAGAGATTGCTTATTAAAACTAAAATACACAGGGAATGAGATGAAAATAATTGATAAAAGGTTGCTTAGCCAACATTAACAGGAAGTTGCTTGCCTGAGAAATGTTTTAAAAAATGGTTGTTTTTGGTGAAAAAACTAGCTTCTCCAGGCCTAGCATTCCGTGGAAATGAAGAAGTGCTTGGCTCATTGAAAAAATGAAAATATGTTTATGTGTATGGACTTAATTGTAGAATATTATTCCTTTTCTGGCTTATCATATTGCAAAATTTGGTAACATCGGAAAAGGATTTATTTCGTATTTGTCAGCAGCAACTTATGAGGAATTAACACAGTTATTGGGTAAATCAGTAAGTACAAAAATAGATGAAGAAGTGATTTATTCAAAATGTTGTTCTATCGTAGGGGATTCTACACCTGATACTTCTCACCACGACCTGTTGAGCTTTATTGTTAGACATGCAATTGAAGATGGGCTATCAGCTGAAAGGTTTTTATGCTTTATAAATATTCTGGTCATATCTGAGGATTTTTTTTACTAAGCAATTTTGAATATTTTAGAAGTGCATGGTCTGAAAATTGATAACTGTAGAGGCCAATCGTATGACAATGCAGCCAACATGTCTGTAATATATTCAAGATTACAATTCAGGGTTAAGGAAAGAAACCCTGTTGTATTTTTCCATTCTTGCTCAGATCAATCACTTAATCTAGTTGGTTCACGAGCAGTAGGATGTTGTAAAATAGAACTACGGGTTTTTGAAGTTATACAAAACCTATACAACTATTTTTCGGATTCCACAGACCAACAGAGGAATTTATAAACATTTTTTACCACAGCCAATCTGACATTGAAATCATTGTCAATAAATCTATGGTATGCACGTTATGATGCTTTTAAAAGTTTGATTGAAAATTGGGAAGAAGTGTTTGCTGCCTTAAGGTTCATCTCAACGAATGAAAATGCGAAGGGAAAGGTTAGATGTGAAGCAAAGTGACTTCTTAGAAAGCTAAATTGTTAGTTTTTATTGTTTATACAATTTTGTTACGATAGTTAAATTAAACTAAAAATAAATTAACAAAATGTAAGGTTTTCACAACCATATAATATTGCAAGTCAATGCTGTATTTAGGTGATAAGTGATGTTGATGATTAAGGAGGGGGGGGGTTGTAAAATAAACGACTGCACAGAGGCGTTGCATACCCAAAATATGGCTCTGGGTGAAACTGAAAGTGATGTTTGAGACACTGATTGGAGATCAACTTACATTTGATCTCTGATCAAACCACTGGTTAGTGTTTGTGAGACTGGCCCTTAACAGTATAAAATAATTTAAAATACATACTCAAAAGTGTAGGTATACATTAGTACAAAAAAAATTTGTTTATAAAATGACAATGAAACATATTATTCCTGTCTTTAAATTAAGGAGCGCTTATGTTCACAATTTAACATAACTTTTTTGTTCTATCACTACGTTTATATTATTTACCGTGCATTTATCATGTTAAAAATGATTTTTTTAATCTGGAGGTTATCTGTACTCCGATTCCTGCTATAAATCAAGATAAATAACAAATAACTGAAGTTCTTTTCTTATTTAGGATAGCCTACGTGTCCCGAACGTGTTCAATATCCAGTAGTTAATCCTAAATGTGGGAGCTATATTCACATCAGCCTTATAAGTATTCATTATAATTTTAAAACCTATATTCTGATATAAAATGTTTAAATTTCCCTTTAATTCGATAATATATTAAAAATATAGCAATATATTTTACAACTTAAGTCGACCCTGCAAAAGTCTTTCCCACAATTTTCGCCTATTATATCCACCCCCTGCCCCTTTCTCTCCTTTTGTATCTTTATCTTCTTTTAGAAAAAGAGAGGAAGAAAAAATATATGTTAGCATATATTCTGATTGGCAGTGCCAGTATCGTATTAGTGCTATCTAGTAGAGAAATGCGTAATCAATTTTTAACTGTTTATTTTCCACATAGAGCATTGGATCCCAACCTGGGGAGCATGAATCACTTCTGGTGGGGGAGGGAGGCATGGGAAAGATTCGGGTATAGCGTTAAAAATCATTAATGATTAAAGAATTTTTATTTAAATAACTTTTCCGAAGTAGTTCAGATAATTATTTATTACGGTATTAGCAACCCTTCCAATCAGTTCAAGCTCAAAAGTCTCTGATTCATCCCCAATTTTCCTCTCTACCCTCCCCCTAATTCAAAGGGTCCCATTATTTTTTGACTAAAGCAACCCTTGCACCAGAAAAAAAATACATGCTGAAGCCCTTATAGCAATTTTTATACAAATATAATGAACATGTAAAATTTAACTGTCATTATTAAAAGTAGAAAAGTATAAAACATACAGAGATCTTACATGTTTTGAATAAAACTTTTGCAAAAGTGTTTTATTCAGATTTGAAACAACTGGCAATCCTGATCAGTGATGCTATTTTAAAGTGTGAAAAACAATTAAATAATATTATAAAATAGCCTCACGTAGCCTGAGATAAGTGGCATAGTCTAAAGAGACTGAGGAGAACAGTTTGAAAATTGCTGCTCTAAGCTACCATTGCGGCCACGTGCAACACAACCTAATAAGCAACTATTAACGCTCATAAAAACTATACAGCGTGATCGATAGAGTGGAAAGTTTCAGGGTGTACTATGTTAAACATAAACCCAATATTCAAGAACTGATGAAAACAAAATATTACCAACCAACCATCACGGTAATATTCAGTCATTTGTTTCTACCTTAATCCTTCCAGTATTACATTGATTTTTGTATAAAATAAAGAACTGATTGTAATTTTTTTAATAAATATATCAAAAACAGAGGGAGGGGGATGGGAATCCTATTAGCTATCAATAAGGGCATCAGGTGAAAAATATTGAGAACCATTGGCATAAAGAATAGTTTTTTGGCACTCAAGCTAGATCAAGAATGTAATGTAGGGTACGTTTTTAAAGATCTTATCGAGCTAAAATATTTTCCTACTAAACTTAATAAAATTTTGTTTGAAAATAAACATTTAATATAGTTTATAGACTTGCAATTAATAGGTACCACCTTCACAAACAAATTACAAGTAGTCAATTTTTATTATATACACTAATATTATAAAGAGGAAAGATTTGATTTTTTGTTTTTTTGTTTGTAATGGATTAACTCAAAAACAGCTGGACCGATTTTAAAATTCTTTCACCAATATAAAGCTACAATATTAACGAGTAGCATAGGCTATATCTTATTTTGAAAATTTAATTTATTCTTCATAAAAATGTCGATAGTTTTACACAAGGTATAAAAAAAATTCCTAAAAATATGCTTTCTTCGCGTGCGTTGAAAAAACTATTGGTATTACATAAAAAATACTATATATATTGAACTTTCTCACTAATGTGAACAAAAAAGTCCTCGAGACAATATATGTAATTATTATAGTTATGTTACAATAAACGTTTTTTGTTGAAATTAGTCAACTAAAACACGGATGCGAACAAAAAGTGATTATATCCGTATCATAATATGAATCCTTATCCAAATCAGTTATTTAATCATTTAGGCTGTTTAAGTAGAAGTAAATTGCTTTTTAAATTATTCAAATTGGTACATTGGTTTTAAAGTTATGAAGAGTATAAATAAATAAAAATTGTCGTGATAATTACTGCAAACCGCTCTATGGAACAATGTATGCATGTTAGGTAGGTAAACTGAAATTTTACTATCGCGGGCAGCAGCTAGTGTTATTATAAAATAACCAACCGTATTAAATATATTGAAAACACTCCATTAGCGGTGAAACGGCCTGTTAAGAAGCTTCAAGTCTTTCAAGTAGGAAATACTATTTCTGATGCCATATGTTTATATTTTTTAAAACCACACATTAAATATTGTGTTAAATATACTCGAAATAATCTAGGTGGTAGTTGTATTTACATTCAAAAATATTTAAAATGAATTTATAAAAGAATTTTAATCTACAAAATTTACTTAAATATAGAATTGATTAAATAACTGTTGTCCTAGCCTGTGCAAACAGGAAATGTGATCACAACAGGTTAATCGCTTCAGGAAGATAATGACTTGGAACAATTGAACAGTTAGTGCTGCCTCCAGATATTGTCCATACTCAAATTACTATCCATCTATCAATTAGTCACTTTGAGCTCGTTTAACAATGAGACGTCAATGAACGTTCGTAATTTGATGATGGGGGGAATGTATATTGTTTTAATTCAATGGACGGTGGGATTAATAAACATTGATTGTGACCAGATTAATAGACTGTATTCTTTACAAGTAGAAGTGAGCTCACCGAGTACGTAACTATGAGATGAGGGGGTTCCTTGGAGCATGAACTCCCCTCCCAAAAATATAATTTTAATACTACATTTAATTGAAGCCTATTTTTTTAAAGTATTAATTGAACCATACAGATTTTTATCTTGAGCTTATATTCGTTTATTAATTGTTGTAATCTATGCTCAGGCACGTAGCAATAAGAGGATATCCGCCTTCTCAACCCTCAAATAATCTTTAAATAGTATTTCATTTAATTAAAATTAAACTGTACTTTTATATAAATTAAATAAAATGGTTTGTACGCTATTACCCAGTTAAAATAACCCACTTTGGTTACCGCATGGTCTGACACGATACTCTCTCAATATGCTAGACTGCCAAACCCGGGGAGATTAGGGATTGATCCCGGTCAGGTGTACTGAGGGTGTTATAAAAAATATAGTTTTACACTCTCCCTACACACCATAATGAGGATGCACTCTATCTAAAATCAACCTTCCTAATTCGTAACAAATTAGTGTAATTAGTACATAGGCATACAACCCGAATGGATAGTAAGATACAGTGGCATATCAAATTATAATAATTTTATTAATGAGTTTGTAGTTAATTCTACATGTAACGGAATATGTCGACTGAGTCATCCAGTCGTTCTAAGTATTGTTTGTTGGTTGCATCATACTATTATTGTGGCCTGTTCAGTCAATAATTAAACCGCATTTATTTAAAAACTACCAGAAAAATTCTAGGTCACACCTCACCTTTTGAAACTCGTGAATTTCTTATGAATATTGGTTGAGATGTTCAAAAACTCAAAAATATCTGAATTTTTATTCACAGTTTATTTGTATTTTTTAAATACAATATTTAAATTTGTGTCTTACTACCCATCCGCCTTGTCTACATAGTAACACTAATGGGGCAGGAATTAGGAACATACAGGATGGGGAAGAAACAATTAGACGATCCATACTGAGGAAAGTGATGGACAACGTGCTGGTGTTTGTCTGACGTCCGGTAGAGCTAGCCTGAGGGACATTATCTTCAAAAAGTGAAAATATGTAGTATATAGTTTGCTTTTATTTAGCTAGTGAATATTTACTTTTCAATTAAAGCGTTAAATTTCAAGTATCTAATCATATACCTATTTTGGCCCCAACCTGTAGAATTTATAAAATTTGTATTTTAATTCTCGTGGAGAGAGAGTGGGAAATAATTGAGGATAAAACGTCTCAACAAACCAAGCTGTCATAGGAACCCCGATCTCCATTTTAAACTCATTGATTTCTGTCAATGATGACAAACATATCTATGAGACTTGTATTATTTTACTTGTGACCTGGAGGCTTAGGGGTAAGGTGTCAGACTTCTGTGCTGGGGTCCGGGGTTCAATCCTCGGTCCCAGCACCGATTTATCTGATTACCAAACCCTTCCTTCACCTCTGACAAGACGTGTACGAGTGTTAATCACAACTTGTGAATGTGTAAAATCCCAGGCCTCCACCGTGGTTTGGATTCCACGTTAAACTGTAGGTCCTACATTTCATCTCACATCACCCTACCACTTTACATTAGTTTAAGTGCGTATAGCCCGAATGGGTAGTAAGACGCTGTGCTAATTATAAAAATTATAACTATACTTTACCGGCGTTGGTAAAGTTGCATATGAAGCTTTGCTTTATATGATGCTGAGACATGGACCCTGAGGAAGAAAGAAGAGTTAAAATTTTGGAAAACTTTAAGATATGGTAGTAGGCAAGATCTTAATGTACTAGGGCGCAAAGGGGTAATCGGTGGAAGGAGTATGTACTTTGGATGCCCGCGGAGGTGCGCGGG
>CABFVX010006010.1:3957-33897 GCA_902151425.1 Timema shepardi
CACCATAGTGGAACCAAGCCAGGTAGCAGTCTTACCTTGACTGATTACACTATGACCCTATCTTATAAGCTACACCATAGTGGAACCAAGCAAGGTAGCAGTCTTGCCTTGACTGATTACACTATGACCCTATTATGTAAGCTGCACCATGGTGGAACAATGCAAGGTAAGCGACGTTTTTTTTTTGTGTGTCTCCAGCACCAGGGCTAACTACCCTTTAAAAGGACCACCAGGTTTTTGAGGGGATACTCTGCTCCACCAAAGAGCCTTTTTCGCTGCCCAAATATGTTCAAGTTTGTATATTTACCATGCGCAGGATTGCAATGAAATACACAAATATATAAATAAATAGTTATTTAATCACAGAATCATATGGTAGCCAAATAGAATGATTACTCCAGAAATAATTAAAATAAGAGTCTTGAAATTTCCGAAAAAAGCTTAAAAAATAGCTTTTCGATGTGAACATGTTTAAAACAGAAAGTAAAAAAAAGACAACGCCTGCATCGGCGACCGCATGGTTTAAGACATCACTTTCATGTTAGACAAGCCTACTGATGATAGCGAGCTTGGGGTTCAAATCCCGGTTGGTTGGACCGAGGGTAAGTTTCTAAAATGGGTTTTCCCCCTCTCCCTTCACGCAAATGCTGGTACACTCCCTCTAAATACAACCTTCCTCATCACTAACGAACCCACTGTTCTAATATAATTATAATCCCCCTCTTCTTGGCTATCAACGCCTGACGCTGATGGGGCAACTTATGGAAGATATGTACCCACATTAGAATCTAAAGAAGTGTTAAAACCACACCGAAAATCACGGAGGAAGCCTTGACGCCCTCAAGTGGGATTCGTCACGATGGTCCAGTGGGATTCGAGTCTAACGCCATAGACTACTCAGTCATTATTTAGTGTCTCACAAAGAAATCTTGAAGATGGTTCGGTTATTCGGTTATTCCTGGTGTTGTGCAGTCAGCCTCAATAATAGCTGTAAGTAACAATAAAAAACCTGAAATCCAGCGAAACCACTAAAAATGGCAGTTTTCACTAATATATAAATATACATTTATTATTGGTTTTGTTTGATGCATCGATAAGTTGAAAGCTATTATGTATATCGATCATATTTTATAATATATCGAATGTTTCCGAAATATTATTGGCATTTGTCTGAGGCATGTGTAACAGCAAATGATATATAATACCAATTTTTTGTTTTTAATTCTTAATTTTTTTAAAATTTTTTATAGATGTTGAAAATAGAAGACAATTTAAATCAAAACTTGTTAAGTTTATTTTGATTTCAACCCTTAAAACGTAGTAAATAACATGCTACAATAACAAAGTCAATAGAATATTTCTAATATCTGCGGCGGTTTCCTAGTCACGTATAGAGCGCGTGGAGGTTGACGTTGACGTTCTTATTATACTTCATAGATCGCAGCAGCATCAAACCACGTACATATTAATCTTATATATTTAAATCATTATTTTTTTATTAATCTTTAAATATATTTATAAATATTTACTATTTATTTTGATAAAGTAATATATTTTAATTACCAAAACTAAAATTATTTACTTACTTTTAAGGTTTAAAGTTATAAAATGAATTAAATCTCTTTTATTACTCCATGACAAAGTAATATTAACAATATATTTAATCAAAAAATTCACTTCTAAAGATTAACTTGACTTTAATTGTCAAGTGGTTCGAATCCCTACTTTTTGTAAAAGAGTATATTAGTTACTCTTTAATTTATCAACTGAATTAAATCTCTAAAATTACCAGCGAAGTAAATTGAGATACGTAACTAGTTAAAAAAGGTGTTGTAGGTTCATATCTCGGTCAGATGTATTGAGGATGGTTATTATCAAAATGAATTTCCAAGTAAATGCAGATACACTTCCTCTAAATGTAACCTTCTTAAAGCCTAAAACCATTAGCTTAATTCGTACATAAGCGCATATAGCCTTAACGGGTAGTAAGACGTGGTGCTTAAATATTATTTTTTTAAAGTAAAGAACTGTATAGAATATGGATTGTGTATTGGGCCCGTAACTGCGGTGAGTAACTTTATGTCACCTCGTAATTAAACTTGTTTTATTTGTACTTTTATGTAAATAAGTCCGTATTTTAGTAATTTATTTACGGAATTGAGATAAAGATTGGGAATTAATACTAAACAAACGAATGATCGTATTTGTAATAAGGAATTGGTCAGCAGACATAACAGTAGAATATACTTGGTAATTTTAGTCTTGAATTAATGTAGTTTGGGATTAAAGAATTAAAAAAGTTGCAGAAATATATTGAACTCTTATAAATCAAGCCGGTTAAAATTGAAGTATAGTAATCTAGACTGTGGAATTATTTTTTTAAACCTATAAATGCTTTATTAAACTCGGACGAAATTTCATCATCCCCTGGCCCGCCTGTGCCTAAATTGTTAAAATGGTTATACACTCAAGTCTTGAACACACAGGTTCAATGCTAGTCTATGCTAATGAACACATTTAATTTATTATTTGTATCAATTCATATTGAATTCCTGCCTAAGTGTGGGCTATTAGGTTTCTTGGCTTAAAAAAAAAGTTTGTAAGTTGGGTACTAATGTAATCCCTTTGTTTAGAAAGTATTCTCGTCAAGACAAAATGAAGTCTCCTTTGTGAAGTTCAGACTAGCAGCGCCCCTGTCAAGGACAGTACAAGCACAATGTTGCCTCTCTCTCTATCTCTTTCTCTCGATTCGCTTTACCACCAACAGATGGCAGTCTAATAAAATTACACAAATGAAGTATTTTCACGATACAAATAGATTTAGTTATAATTATATCAAAAATAAAATCAATTACGTTTCAGATTTTGAATATTTAAATAAATATTAATGTATTAATAGCCAATAAATGTTTAATTTTAGGTTATTTGGTTCAAAACTAACAATTGTTATAGAGTTACTCCATGACTAAGAATATTTTAAAATATATTTAATAAAAATCAACCACTGCTAGGTAGTCCTGGTTAAATACCGGATGATTCGAACCTTTCTTTTTGGATAGGAAGTATATGTTAATACTTCTTATAATAAGTCAAATACATTAAACTTGTCAATATATTGATTTTATAATCGAACTGTTTAACCTGATGATAATAATAATATTTAGTCACGATTCAAGCCTGCAAATTGCCAGTTAGTTTAGTTTCCAGAAGCGATAGATCTCAAAAGAAAAATAACGATTCTTTTTTATTGTCACTACTACAGAGTACAGACGTAATTCAAATAATGTCTATAAAATAATACACGCATGATGCATATCAATGGTTTTTTTAAATAGTTTGAAAATGACCATTTCTTGTAATTGTCTATTCAAATAATTATAATGACTACAATTCATTGTCCACAGTTTGTAAAATGTAAAAACACATTACTAAACCATATTTCTTGTCTTGGTAGATTGGATAGGTAGGAATCAACATCGGACATCGATGTTTTAAAAAAACGTTATTCAAAGTTCGAAGCTCACACCTTCGATATTTTTAGTCATCGATATTTCTTATCATTGTTGTGTCACAAATAAAATATTTAGGATTGATTCTTGATCAGCATCTCACATGGATACCACGTGTCGATAGTTTATGTAAAGAGATTCGTCCTATCGCTGGGGTCTTTAGAAGAACTCGACACAAACTTACAACTAACACTACAATAATAATAATTTATAACTCATTATTCCACTCACATTTATCATATGTGAACATAATTTGGGGATCAACAAATAAAAGATTGAAAGAGTACAAGTAATACAAAATAGAGCTATAAAAATCTTTTTAATTCTGATAACTTTGGCCATTGTAAACGGATATAAAAAATAGAATCTCTTGAAATAAAAACTATTTCCTTAAATATGGTTAAATTTGTTTATAAAGTACTGAATAACAAATTAATTTCAAACATAAAATTTTGAGACTTTATCTCAAAAAATATAACTAGCCTCTCCACCAACAATGAGCGAGTGTGAATCTTTGAATAGTTTTGTTGGGGAAATTAAAAAACTACTCTTGTCTAAAGCACAATTCTATAAATGCAACAAATTTGAGTTCTACCTAAGTTTGTTGGTATGATATTTTGGTTATGTTTTCTTTCTTTCTATAGATTATTTTTATCTTTAAAGTGGTTTGTTTGTTTACTACGGTAAAACATTATTTACTATTTGTTTATGTTTGTTTTATTTTTGTCCTAGTCAGAAATGATTACGCAACAATAGTTCGGACCTACACTCATATTGTGTTTGTAGGCCTGTATAAATAAGGAGTATAATATTCTTTTTCATTTAATTTTATTTTATGATAATCCTTTGAAAAGTAATATCACATAATTAATAACTTTAATCTTTTAACGTAATATAATTAGGCTAATCACTTTGCCTCTATTTTTCATTGTGTACTTAATAAAAACATCTAACCTTGGTTTATGCAATAATTACAACTTTATATTCTTTTTTTTATAATAAGATTTGTTTGAATAATATTCTTTTTTGGATCAACTGTCAAATATAGTTTTTATGTCTTGTTATAAATCTTTTACTATGTCTTTCTCTAGTATAAATTTATTTTTGAAAAATTAATTGTACTTTTATAACCAACTAAATTTAATGTGTACAGTAAACATCCGCTAAACTGTATCAAAATAGTTCCAGAAGATGACATAGGCTGTCGAGGGTTAAAACAATCCTCGCTTAAACATAATCCTCAGTTACAGTTTGAGTTAAAAAAAACAAAATACAATGTTCTATTTGTTCTGTAAAATCGATGTTTTACCAGTAATGCTTTCTCTCATTGATTAATGTAGGGATATCGATGTTCTTGTTTTTTCCGTTAGCAATCATCCCTACAAACAGGCGAGCCAATAGAACCCTCGTTACAGCTATGTTTGTTGGTCGATATTCAACAATCGATCTTTTCTAGCGACACGCTATCGAGCAGCAAACATCGATGTCACGAACACCGAACCGGGAAAAATCGATGCCTGAAAATCATCGTCCAATCAACATCGATATTCGATGTCCATCCGCGCAGTACACTTCGTATGTTCACAACTCACAAGAGCTCGCTCCGGACAATAATATTAACATGTTTTCCGTACATCGATAGACAAAAATATTTCCAGATGTTGTTTATTACGTCAAATAAACACGAAAATAATACTTTTAAAATAAATTTGTTAGGTGATGATTTTGTACCGCTCAAAAAACACGAATGTAATATCATGATAAAAAAAATTACAAAAGGGCACTGGTTCGAAGACTAGAAAGAGCAATACAATTGTTGCACTAATCTAAAGGTCGAGAGTTCAATTCCCATACCCAGATGCAGGTTCGTGCGGTACATTTTCTATGTATGATGCAAGTCTTCGAAATGCCGGCCCTTAAATGTTTTTTTTATTTTAAGTAACTTTTATTTTGTTTTTTAAAAAAACTGCACAAAATGTACGAATACTATTTTTATTTTGAAAATATAAACTATATATATATATATATATGTGTGTGTGTGATTTACTGATTTAAACCCAGCACAGCCACTTATCGAGACAAACTAACATTAAAATAAATTTTGTCAATAATTGTAAGCTCAAAGCAGAACTATCAACACGTAACACGTGCAATTGTCTTTGTGATAGTTGCCGCGTGGTGTAGTTCAAACAAAAATAATAGCTGCGCGCCGTCCGATCAGAAGTCTCTCGGCGAGCGCTCACCAACGATGCACCTGCACTAGGAACCTATTTCAGTGCCCCCCCCCCTCCTGTATCATAGCACCCCACGGCCCTGCCCAGGTGTAGCTCCTCAGCAAATATGTTAATAAAATAAAAAGTTACTTATGTAATTTCTTTGAACACTAACCAGCCCTAGGAAATAGAATTTTGAAACCTTACTTTTGTAAAGTGATTAACTTTTATTCTTTTGTGAACAATAATAATTATTTTAACTGTAAATTTTATCATCGCTATCGTTTGATAAGTATATTTCCAAACGTTGACGAAACCAAAGAGAATAATTCACGCAAGACGTTACAACAGACACCGTTGTTAACAAATTGATCTCAATGTGGATCCCTCCATACAAATGTATTTATAGGGTTATACGCTTATGTACTAAGTTAGTAGTCTTAGGGATGAGAAAGGTCATATTTAAAAGAAGTGTACACAAATTTGCGTTAATGAGAGTAGAAAACTATTTACAAAAAAAAATACCTTCTGTCTGAGATTCGAACCTCGACCTCCCCGTCATCGGCAGTCTACACCTAGTTTCATGGCTGTGGCAACTGAAGGTTTACTACTGAGCAACAGCGTTGTCATTCTTTTGTTTTCCGTGATCAGTCTTTCTTCGAATGTATATCAAATTGGCAATGTTGGGCTGTCATTGTTGCCAGTAGTTGGTGCTACAGTCGTAAAGTTACAGTAGTCTGAGTCTCGTGTTCCTAATAATTAGCTCAACAACATTAACTAAATAAACACGCTTTTTTTATTAGTATTTTGTGTAGAAAAATATTTGTTATTGGTCACGTTAAGATTTAGTGTGTATCTGTATGAGTTGGTTGTGTGTTTTGTATTTTTGACGTAACGTTGTGGAATTATAGTTTTATATGCATATTAATATATTGATTTGAATAATAGTGTATTGTTAATAGTTAAAATATAATACAAATTTTGAAGTATCCGGCTAGTTACAAACAATTCTATTCCCAGAGGAAAATATTAAGTAGTACATAAAGGACAATGGTGTTAAGAGTCCACACCTAAATTCTTAAAGACGGAACTATTTCAGTAAATCAAGAGGCAATGCATATTGTTTGCTTATTGATTACGAAGAGAAAAGCATTATACATAAAATGGTTTAAGCATAATTACGTGGGGAATAAAGAAACGTTAATATACTTCAATCTTGAAAAAAGTACTATTGTGGAAATAGTTAATATTTCTAGAAAAGGCTGTACACCGATAGGAAATGTTTTTGCCTGTCATTTGAACCCCCCCAACCTCCCCATGCCCCATTGTTTACAATGAGGGATTTCCAAGTAAACCATCCACCCTCGCTTCCCAAAAAACGAAAGCTAAAAGGTTTGGCAACCTCTAACAGAAAGAGAGCGAAGATAAATCTTTTCTCCATAAGACCTGCAGTTCCTTTAGCTATGAAATTGGGTGTAGTATAGTGCGAGAGTGAATATGGATTGGATATGTGTTATGTAAGCTGAAACCGTTTGTTAGGTAAGTTACTTTGCTCATCACGAAGTAATTAATGTTCATGTTGACATTTAAATTAAATTCACCTAGAAAGAAAGAAGGAGTTGATTTTCATGCCACCATATCATTTTCTAAGGCATTTAAGAAGTTTATCAGGCTACAGTGAGAAGATCTATACTAACCTCTTACAAATAGTTTTTCTTTTGTATTGGTCTATATTGTTTGATTCAACAAGAATGGAATAATATTCATTGTTGACAATGTATTATATGGCAAGGTCTCCCCTATACTTCATCCGTACAACCAGACAAGATATTAATGTGTGAATCTGTATCATAATTATAGCCATGTTTCAGAAATCTTAATTATGTGGGGACATTTATAGCCTAACTCTGTTAACATTAGCTTTAAACCAAATACTTTCTTTTTTATGCTACGGATGTTTATTCGCAACATTGCTAAGCTGTTAGTAATATAAAACGAGTTTTGCATGGAAGGAGGGTGGAAAAACAGCCTCAGAAGACCTGACTGGGATTTAAACCCTGATCTCCTTACCATCAGCAGGCCAGTTTAACACGAGAGTGATGTTTTCTAGGGGTTTCCAACTTTAAAATGTCTGAGGGCCACAATTGTATCCTTGAGGCTAGTGATGGGCCACATCATAATTGGCTATTTTTTTTGTAAATAATGCAAAAATGAAAAGAATTTCATTGTTAATGAAGTAGGAAGGGCTAATTTAAATATGTTAAATTACATTTTAAACAAATTTTCTGAATAAAATATACTATTTTTGGTACTAAATATAATACAGTAGTTGTAAGGAAGAAACTACACATGAATATCAGTTGGAGCTTTCATGGATTTTTACCACACATTTCAAAACTTCCTATTTATTGGCCAAAAACATCAATTTTTACTACAGTCGATTACTTTTCCAAGAAACTTCGTGGGAAAAAACAAAACAAAACTGCAGCTCGCTGGCCATGAGTTGGAAACCCCTGCCTTAGACAATTCGGCCACTAAAGGGAGTGACTCCAAAATTGGTAGGCAAACACGCTACTGGCTAAGTTGTATAAATTCTAATCCTTTTGTCAAATAATAAGGAACTCTGATACATTTTCTATCACACGAAATGAAATTATTAATTATAGCTTTAAGAAACACATTTTCTAATTTAAATAGAATAAATCCTGTTTTATTAGATAAATTAACATAAAACACTGAGGTGTGTTAAAATATCACTTTGACCTGCATGTGTAACGGAGAAAAAATCAACCCGAAGGTTTTCAACTCTCTCACGCATTAGTGTGCAGACGCGACGGCTTGAAAATTTCAGTCATAGGTGTCCATCCACTATAGTATAGAGATGACATATGATTTTAGTTCTCTGTTTACACACCAGATCATTTTGTCGCGTTGGTACGGGTGCAAGTTGAAAGACCTCATTGAACCTATTCTTTGATTTAATATCTATGTTGAGAGAAAACATAAAAATTACTGGGAAATAACCTTAATGGAATCTTAGTCACAGGTAATGTCTTGTTCATTATTTATTGCTGGTTATTTTAATAGCATTCATGAAAGGAATTTGACATTATAATACACTAATGATTTATGATATCTATTTCGGTACAAAATAAAGAGTTAATTGTATTCTATTTTATTCTCAGTTTTAATACCTCATTGAAGATTCCCAAACAGAGTAAGAATGTCTATTATACTAATGATATCTTGATTTTCAGGAAGTGCGTGTTGAAGAAAATGTCTAGTGAAATGGCAGATGATAAAAAGGTATGAACAGGCCATATATAATAATGAAATTGTTTAACATTACGTACATTTTTTTAGAGTACGTATAAATCGTTGCTTATTTGCCGTCTTTTAATATATTTTTAATTTTTATGAATGTACTTTAGTGAAAATTACACAAGATTCTATTTGTTTGGTCTTATTGTGAAAATATTTAATATAATGACTACCATAACATATGACCCAACCTCAAATTGGTCTGGGGTTCAGTTGTCACAGGGTTAATAAAACAAACCAAATATTTCAGCTTATAGTTTATAAATACTCTAACATTTAACGTAATCTAAAACATACCTATACCATTAATTATATGATATTTTAGTTGTTTACCTTCCTCACTATTATTATCTTAGAATCTATTGCGCCACTGGGTGTGGATTATTATATGCTGCGATCAAGATCAACTTAACGTTCAATAAATGTAAAGAAACTAATGTAACGTAACAACATGGTTAAAAAACAAACAGTGGCTTTGGACCGTTTAAAACTAATTGTTCGCTAAAATGGAAGCCAAGCATCCAGGCGTGATAAGGATGCGAGTAATACCAACAAAAGCTTTACTTGAGCTACAGAATAAAGTGTGACACGAGGCTACGACGTCAGAGTTCTCGAGACACGGACAAACTGTGCTGAAGAAGTCGTCTGCATTCCTTGGACAAACCAATCAAAGTTATTAATGGACGCGCTGATGTGGCTTACAAAAATATTGGCCCGCTAGAACAAATAACTTATCCCTCACTCACCGTTAAGTGCATGTTACACCAGAACTATCTCTAACCTTAACACCTTGACATGACTGTACGTAAGTGATACACCAGAACTCTCTCTAACCTTAACACCTTGACATGACTGTACGTAAGTGATACACCAGAACTATCTCTAACCTTGACATGAATGTCCGTAAGTGATACACCAGAACTATCTCTAACCTTGACATGAGTGTATATGTAAGTGATACACCAGAACTATCTCTAACCTTGACATGAGTGTACGTAAGTGATACACCAGAACTATCTCTAACCTCGACATGAATGTAAGTGATACATCAGAACTATCTCTAACCTTGACATGAGTGTACGAAAGTGATACACCAGAACTATCTCTAAACTTGACATGAATGTATGTAAGTGATACACCAGAACTATCTCTAACCTTGACATGAATGTATGTAAGTGATAAACCAGAACTATCTCTAACCTTGACATGAGTGTACATAAGTGATACACCAGAACTATCTCTAACCTTGACATGAGTGTACGAAAGTGATACACCAGAACTATCTCTAACCTTGACATGAGTACGTAAGTGATACACCAGCACTTTCTCTAAACTTGACATGAATGTATGTAAGTGATACACCAGAACTATCTCTAACCTTGACATGAATGTATGTAAGTGATAAACCAGAACTATCTCTAACCTTGACATGAGTGTACGTAAGTGATACACCAGAACTATCTCTAACCTTGACATGAGTGTACGAAAGTGATACACCAGAACTATCTCTAACCTTGACATGAGTGTACGTAAGTGATACACCGGAACTATCTCTAACCTTGACATGAGTATGTAAGTGATACACCAGAACTATCTCTAACCTTGACATGAGTGTACGTAAGTGATACACCAGAACTATCTCTAACCTTGACATGAGTGTACGTAAGTGATACACCAGAACTATCTCTAACCTTGACATGAGTGTACGTAAGTGATACACCAGAACTATCTCTAACCTTGACATGAGTGTACGTAAGTGATACACCAGAACTATCTCTAACCTTGACATGAGTGTACGTAAGTGATACACCAGAACTATCTCTAACCTTGACATGAGTGTACGTAAGTGATACACCAGAACTATCTCTAACCTTGACATGAGTGTACGTAAGTGATACACCAGAACTATCTCTAACCTTGACATGAGTGTACGTAAGTGATACACCAGAACTATCTCTAACCTTGACATGAGTGTACGTAAGTGATACACCAGAACTATCTCTAACCTTGACATGAGTGTACGTAAGTGATACACCAGAACTATCTCTAACCTTGACATGAGTGTACGTAAGTGATACACCAGAACTATCTCTAACCTTGACATGAGTGTACGTAAGTGATACACCAGAACTATCTCTAACCTTGACATGAGTGTACGTAAGTGATACACCAGAACTATCTCTAACCTTGACATGAGTGTACGTAAGTGATACACCAGAACTATCTCTAACCTTGACATGAGTGTACGTAAGTGATACACCAGAACTATCTCTAACCTTGACATGAGTGTACGTAAGTGATACACCAGAACTATCTCTAACCTTGACATGAGTGTACGTAAGTGATACACCAGAACTATCTCTAACCTTGACATGAGTGTACGTAAGTGATACACCAGAACTATCTCTAACCTTGACATGAGTGTACGTAAGTGATACACCAGAACTATCTCTAACCTTGACATGAGTACGTAAGTGATACACCAGAACTATCTCTAACCTTGACATGAGTATGTAAGTGATACACCAGAACTATCTCTAACTTTGACATGAGGGTTCAACTCTGCAATTATACAAGTTAAAGGGGGGTGGGTGTGGGGGCTAGTTAGTTTAATTTTTGTGAACATTATAAACTATAATAAATTGAAAAATAGCACTTGGACACGAGAAGTGAATTTGGGATCTTTTGAGCAGTGCGTGAATATTCGCTGGTAGAACATTGACATGCCAAGTGAAAGGTCCTAGGTTTGATTCACTTGTCATTTATCAATCTATTCAATTATAATCAATGAACGGCTCATTTCCGTGGCTATAATCATCCCTCAAGCTTCACCTTGCATATATACGTAGCTGTATAGCGGTGCTATCCTCCATGTTATAAACTGTGTTAGAAAAGCTAGTATTCGCCTAAATTGTCTTTTTTACTAAAAGTATTATTGATGTTTTATTTTACATGGACCTAGGCCACAGACAGAAATGGTCTTCTATTGTAATTACCTTCATAAAGCTAGGTTCAGGTAGCGTCCACACCCCTTCTCATAAACCACGCCCCCAAGCGAGCTTACTCGCACCGATTGTTACCACCTTACTCGTCTTAAAAGGTTTGTTCATTGAAACCAGGGCGAGTTGTGGGGGGGAGGGGTTAAAGGGAGGATCACTGGTACCCGAACTATGGTGCTAGGGCCCCCCACTCTTTGAAACATGTCGACAGCGAGTTGGTGATGCTGTTATCACAGAGGACTGCAACTAGCAATCCCCCATTCAACCACCAAAATGGTTTCCTTTTGAACCTTTGGAGTGTTTTCCCTTGGCTGATTTTTAAAATTGGATACTTCTAGAAGGTACTTAGAGTTTGAGAATATCAGAGGGGAGGTAAATAAATTAAGAGGTGTGAAAATAGTTTATCGACGAGGGTAAATTCCCACACAACACAAAGGAACAACAGAAAGAAATAATGCAAGGGGGACAATATTCAGTCTAGACATCGCTATCGTAGCCTACAACATGATTTAGAAATGCTTTGATGAGCTTTGAGAAATGAAATGGAATGATGAGACATTTACGATTCAAACTAAAGTTAAAACGGGCGTACAATTGAATATTTCACCGGGACCTCTTACCTGTTTGGGTTTTTCTTTTTTGCACTTGGTTTTTTCAGGAAGATAGCAGACTCACCTCGCTTGGTTGCACTTGAGGTGGGAAACCCTCTCACCACTCGCCACAAGTGTTGTATTTAGTAACAAAAGGATTGCCAAATTTCACATTAAATCGTCTTATGTTTCCAATACAAACAATAATTTTCATTATTTGCGTCTGGGACAGTTACAACCAAGTAGTAGTCGTAGTCGTAGGGGTGGTATGCAAGAACGTTAGTGAGTGCTTAGTGGGCTGTTAGTGTGGTCCCGAGCAAGCAAACCCACCCTAGTGTCGACAAAGCATCCACTCAGTCAAGTTCTTCCATACAGTCCGTAGTGCACATGTCTTGATAGTGTTGGGTGTTTTAAATGTTGTATTGAGCAAACTAATTTCTCAATATTTACACGGTGTGGTGAATCTTACTCTTCCTTCACCTCTGACAAGACATCTTGTGAATGTGGGGAATGCCAGGCCTCCACCGTGGTTCGGATTCCACGTTAAACTGTAGGTCCTCCNCATTTCATCTCACAATCACCCTACCATTACACATTAGCGTAAGTGCGTATAACCCGAACGGGTAGTAAGATAATAATAATAATAATGAATCTTACTCCTCTCAAACAAATGGTGCCCAACTATGGCTTGTAATGATAGAGCCATGGTGTAGTCCATCAAGAGAGCGCGGCTATCTTTCAGGTTAACTCAACTGTACAAGAACGAATAAAATGTTCTGAACAATTTCCTTCAAAAATTAAAATAAAATAAAAATTTGCCAAATATGAGATACAGCATCAGTACAACATAGATTTGGTTTTAATTACGTACTTGCCGAAAGTAACCACATTCATCGGGTGAGTGGTCTCGAAAGCCAGTTGTCCGAGTTGTCACCTTTCACACTGATACGCTGCAGTGTCTGACATACCCTATGTGTTTAGTTCTGACAACTAGCAGTCGTAGTTATGACAACTAGCAGTCGTAGTTATGACAACTAGCAGTCGTAGTTCCAACAACTAGCAGTCGTAGTTCCGACAACTAGCAGTCGTAGTTCCAACAACTAGCAGCCGTAGTTCTGACAACTAGCAGTCACGTGTTGGTTCCACGTCAAGCACACTGCTGTGTTTCTTGTTCTAGCCATGACTTCATATTCGGCACAAAAGGTTTTATAGACGTCCTGTCATTTAGGAGGCCTCAAATCGACAAATATCGCTCATAACAAGTTCATCTTTAGCCGATCCCTCAGCAGAGGAAGTGTGGGTGTAAGATTTCTTTCCTCTCCCCTCTTCTTGTCTAGAGACGCGAGCAACAGTGTGATGATTCTGTGTGACAGGATGAGGAGAAGGTGTACGGAGGCTGTGAGGGCCCTGAGGCCATGTACGTGAAACTAATCTCGTCAGACGGACACGAGTTCATCGTGAAACGCGAGCACGCACTCACCTCGGGAACTATCAAGGCGATGCTGAGCGGTCCGGGACAATTCGCCGAGAACGAAACCAACGAAGTCAACTTCAGGGAAATTCCGTAAGTATTGTCCGGGCTCATGATCAGTTTAACTTAAGATAGGTCATAGCCGCCTAGTTATGGTCCATACACCCATGAAAGGCCATAAAGTTCAAAAATGCTAAGTTAAGTTCTTATTGAAATTAAAACACTTCTTTTTGCTGCACACTTAAGTTACACTTAGTTACACTAAGGTACACTTACACTGTTGGGCCATTCCACGTTGCTCTTTATTGGCAGCATTAGGTTGAGTTAACTTAGCAGGTTTGACGCGACGCAGAATGTCGGGAAATTAAACCCCACTTTTCATATGAAGAGCTAATATACTTAAACATATATTTTTACGTAAAATCATTACATGTCCATACCATCTCAGTGTTGCTTCCTCTACTATCTCATGTACTCCAACATCCTCATTACATGACCATACCATCTCAGTCTTGCTTCCTCTACTATCTCATGTACTCCAACATCCTCATTACATGTCCATACCATCTCAGTCTTGCTTCCTCTACTATCTCATGTACTCCAACATCCTCATTACATGTCCATACCATCTCAGTCTTGCTTCCTCTACTATCTCATGTACTCCAACATCCTCATTACATGTCCATACCATCTCAGTCTTGCTTCCTCTACTATCTCATGTACTCCAACATCCTCATTACATGTCCATACCATCTCAGTCTTGCTTCCTCTACTATCTCATGTACTCCAACATCCTCATTACATGTCCATACCATCTCAGTCTTGCTTCCTCTACTATCTCATGTACTCCAACATCCTCATTACATGTCCATACCATCTCAGTCTTGCTTCCTCTACTATCTCATGTACTCCAACATCCTCATTACATGTCCATACCATCTCAGTCTTGCTTCCTCTACTATCTCATGTACTCCAACATCCTCATTACATGTCCATACCATCTCAGTCTTGCTTCCTCTACTATCTCATGTACTCCAACATCCTCATTACATGTCCATACCATCTCAGTCTTGCTTCCTCTACTATCTCATGTACTCCAACATCCTCATTACATGTCCATACCATCTCAGTCTTGCTTCCTCTACTATCTCATGTACTCCAACATCCTCATTACATGTCCATACCATCTCAGTCTTGCTTCCTCTACTATCTCATGTACTCCAACATCCTCATTACATGTCCATACCATCTCAGTCTTGCTTCCTCTACTATCTCATGTACTCCAACATCCTCATTACATGTCCATACCATCTCAGTCTTGCTTCCTCTACTATCTCATGTACTCCAACATCCTCATTACATGTCCATACCATCTCAGTCTTGCTTCCTCTACTATCTCATGTACTCCAACATCCTCATTACATGTCCATACCATCTCAGTCTTGCTTCCTCTACTATCTCATGTACTCCAACATCCTCATTACATGTCCATACCATCTCATTCTTGCTTCCTCTACTATCTCATGTCCTCCAACATCCTCATTACATGTCCATACCATCTCATTCTTGCTTCCTCTACTGTCTCATGTACTCCTATTTCCGCTACATATGAAACTATGGGTTACACACATCTAAAAAGATTAATCCAACTAATTCTTTCAACTATCTTGTTTTTTTCTTGTTGATTTGTGGAAGAATAGTAAAATATTAATAATAATGTAATTGTGGTTAACGTTTTCAGATCCCACGTACTACAGAAAGTGTGCATGTACTTCACCTACAAAGTTCGTTATACCAACAGCTCAACGGAAATACCAGAATTTCCCATTGCCCCCGAGATCGCTCTGGAACTACTCATGGCTGCCAATTTTCTTGATTGTTAAAATTTTTAGAACACCATAGACCTTTTTTTTTTGTTGTGTTATACATATTTGCAAAGTATGCAACTTGATCAACCAATAGTGTTGTTGAATGTTATCAAACTTTGTACGGTAAACCATGTCTTTGATACGAAGCATTTCATTGCTCGACACGGGACGAATGAACTGCGGTGTGGCAAAGACATGGCGGTTCAATCTAATTCTTGTTTTTATCTAATTATTGCTTGAAAGGTTAATTAATCGCACTGATGGTACTTTTAAAAAAAATAATAGAGACACCTTATTAATCACTCTTATGACGGTTGCTAGGCTGTTGTTTTTTAATGTTGCAAGGCAAAGAATATTTTTATGTGTGTGGAAATTTAAATTATTTTGATTATATCTAAAAAACAAAACAATTTGTAGTTCTTTGTTTTTTTGGCAGTAATTTAGGTATACATTTAATCCTAACTGAACATTTATTTAGTTTTGTGGTGGTTTGACTTTTCTACATATATTAATTGACAGTCGTGAATATCCAGCCAGGTTCCTGAGGTCAACCAGTAAGTTTCATTCTTCGTACAGACAGTCAATCAGTTACCAAGGTCAGTACCTGTATTTATTGGCGTCGTGTTTGTGTTCTGAATATTTGTCGTGCCTTCCGAAGAAGGAAAAGGAGACATGTTACGCTGACTCTTCAAGTACTGGGTTCAGTAATATTGTTTTTTTCGGAATTTGTATTTGGAAAGAAAGCACTTAAAAATGGAATAAAAATAAAATGGAAGCTTTTATAATTCTATTTCAATGAAATTTATTATTTTATTACCGCTGTAGAGTAATTAGATTCTCTGCGTGATAAATTGTATGACCAAAAACTAAACAAGAGTCCTGGTAGGAAGAGCAGAAAATTAGTCGCAAATGTTGGTAGAACATCTAATTTATTCACACCTCAAACTATGTGATTCACATCTAAGTTTTGATAATGTTATCATGGTCTACTGTTCTTCCTACCGGTCCCTTACTACGAGTAACACTTTACAAACATCATTTAGTTGGTTCAGCAGACGCTAACTTGGGAGACGGGTGAAGGGGGAGGGGCGNCCCAGGGGGCTCGTTTTGTCAGGATAGCTTGTGGGAGGGGTAAGGTTGCAACCAAGGTAGTTATTACAAAATTTGATGTTCAGATGAAAGATAAAGAAATGAGATGGAAACTTAAGACTGACATTGTGCTTGACCCCTTCAGTGAGCAGCGTCACCGCCTGCGATGTCGATGGAATTGTGACAGCCCTGATGCCAAAATAATATAATAGTCTTCTACACCCCGCGATGGCCCCTTTCCTGGCCAACCAGTTCAACATTGTTATGAATTGTTAGCGTTCCCTTTTAACCTTTATAGTTCATTACTTGACACACAGGTGACCTGGTGGTGTAGGGGGTAAGGTGTCAGACTTCTATGCTGGCGGCCGGGGTTCAATCCTCGGTCCCGGCACAGATTTATCTGATTAGCAAACCCTTCCTTCACCTCTGACAAGACATCTTGTGAATGTGGGGAATGCCAGGCCTCCATCGTGGTTCGGATTCCACGTTAAACTGTAGGTCCTCCATTTCATCTCACAATCACCCTACCATTACACATTAGCGTAAGTGCGTATAACCCGAACGGGTAGTAAGACGCGGTGCTAATAATAATAATAAAACATATTCAAACCCTACTCAGGTGGATGACACAAATTTGTATTTCTCCATAAATGTAAGAGTAGTGCAAGCCAAGCTGTTCACATCAATCGGAGAAAAGGGAATATTAAGGTGTTCTTATCTGATATGTCTTAAAATTAAATCAAACTATAATTTATTTCAAAAATTCTGAGTTTTGAATTTTTCAAGTTTTTGGGAAACATTTTGAGCCAAGTCTGGACTCATTGAGCACTTGTACACCTTTAGCAACTCCTATACGAGCTCGAATGGTCTAAATACGATAATACTGGGTTTGTAATTATACCACTTGGTTCACTGATTAGCGTCGCATTAAACTAAATAAACCAAACCCAGGTTTAATATAGTGTAGCCTAGGTGAGATCTTTGGTTGCCGACAAAATAAAGTTAAATTTTGTTTACTCTATAAAAGTTAACTGAGCCTTGATACCAATAAAACTTATAAGGTTTCATATGTAGAGAGATTACTAAACTGGCTAAGTGAGCTGTCAAGGTATAGTCAAATTACAATTCTAAAACCTTTTAAATTTTGAGGTACAAGGAAAAAAACACAGTTCACACTTTTCACTGGACGAAGAGGTGATATCTGTGGGAACACGTGGTTAAACCACCCTCAGCAATGGCCGAGTGTAATAGTTTTGGGGGGGTGGGGGGTTATATTGTTATTGAGACTCTAATCAAGTAACGTAAAACTCTGCTCTAATAAATCGTACCAAATAGTCACAATAGACTGGACTGCAGATGTCAAGTAGATCAAGGTTTGAATCCTGGTTGGGTGTATCTAGGGTGTTTACTGTTCCTCTACGCTGATGCGGATACATCACTTGTGTGGATATGATCACATGACCTTTCCAGGTTGCTGGAAGCCCTGTTTACATGCGTGTGTAACATGTTTTGTTTCAAGAAGTTTCTGTTAGACTGGCTGATGAAGTTGTGTAACGAGGTGTCTGACCGCAGTTTGTGTAAACTGAAGGAACGTGACACTTGTCGTTGTGTTAAGACTAGGAAACGAGCAGAGATGAATCAAAGAGGGTGCATCGCAGAAGCTTTTGGCCACTTCACTGTTTTTTGAATTGCTTCGAATCGGTTACACGACATTGGTGTTCCAAAAACAGGTTCATCCGTCCAGTTCGTCTTTAGTTTTGGTTTCTTGATAATCTCTGTGATGGACATTATTTCCTCCGTGGTCACGGGATCTCGACTCTGATAAGCGCGAGATTAGTATCAACAAATATCATAAAGTGACTCTTCAGAAGAATCAATAACCTCGCGCTCACTTGTGGAGGGGGGAGGAGTCCAATGGAGCGGACATCGCATCAATGTCACCCTCCCTCTCCGTGTCAGACGGAGTCAGTTCATTGTCTGAATTCGGATAAACTAATAAACCACATATTTATTCTCAATCTAAACTTATTTCATGGGATATTCTAGGCTTTTTACTTTCACTTCTCAAATTATCACTATTTTCTTTTAACCATGTTGAGAAAGTAACACGATTATAATTTAGTTTAGAAAGTACAAACAGGAAAGTTGTCGGCATAACATGAAAGTGCTAATAACTACATAGTATAGGTGACCTGGCGGTCTAGGGGTAAGGTGTCAGACTTCTATGCTGGCGGCCGGGGTTCAATCCTCGGTCCCGGCACAGATTTATCTGATTACCAAACCCTTCCTCCACCTCTGACAAGACATCTTGTGAATGTGGGGATTGCCAGGTCTCCACCGTGGTTCGGATTCCACGTTAAACTGTAGGTCCTCCATTTCATCTCACAATCACCCTACCGTTACACATTAGCGTAAGTGCGTATAACCCGGACGGGTAGTAAGACGCGGTGCTAATAATAATTACATAGTAGGACCGCATTCATAAAAATGTTGTGGCGTTTGTTTTGATCAGTTTTGTTATTTATAGGATCAAATGTGTTGACTGTTCAAACAGGCACTGGACCTAAAGTTGTGGCTTGGTCCGCTGTGTCATCCAAGTTAATGTGTTTTAGTGTTTTTATTGTTAGTTACCCACCTCGGTGGCGTAGTTGGCTAACGCGCTCGTCGTGTTGAGCTAGACTGCTGAGGACGGGGAGATCGAGGTTCGAATCTCTGTCGGGTGAACTGGGGGTGGTTTTCCCAAAATGGTTTTCCACTCTCCCTCCACGCAAATGCGAGTTCACTTCCTCTAATTCAACCTTCCCAATTCCTAACCCATTAGAGTAATTAGTACTTAAAGCGTATAACCCGAACGGGTAGTAAGCCGCGGTGCTAAATATTATTATTATTATTGTTAGTTAAGTTGCCCCTGCTGCAAATGCAACTCGGTTGTTATGTTTAGTTAAAGTCAGAGAATTTGGCGGAACGCAATAATGTCGATGGTAGAGCTTATTTGACTAAGTATCATCAACTGTGTACAGTCTGTGGCCAGGGGTCAGTTTAGTAAAATACGCGTCAGTGCAATAGACCTAAAATAGACTTAGCTACTACAAATAAGGTTCAATAAAAAATGAAACATTTGAAAATATATAGAGATAAATAATAAAGCTTTATATTAATGAATACATATTTGAATAATACAAATTGTACAATTTTCTCATAACTTTCTAAAAAAGATTATTTATATATTTATTGTGCACCAGTTTATTCAGAGAGCTTATCAAAAGCTGGTTTATCACTTTAACTTAAAATGTTTTATTTTTCTAAAAAAGGTTTATAATACAGGGATGTAATGAAGAAATGGATCATTTTAATGTCCTACTTAAGGAAGTACAAACAAGTTCTTAGAGCGCAAATGTTTAACATTTAATTCTCATATATTTACTTTCAAAAACTTTTAAGTTATGGTTTACAATTATAGAAATTTATATATATATATATATATAAAAAAAAGGATGGGGAAAACATGTGCATCCATAAAAAAAACAGTAATGCGGAATTAAAATCCACACGTCGGCGCGATGAAATATTAAGCGCCAACGTGTTGAAAGCACCTACGCCAACATAACGTTACAGTGGTGTAAATGCGATAAAAAAACAAAACCACCATTTTATTTCAAATTAGTGCTAATGAGTAGAGAGTCTCTGTAAATTCTGTCTTACAAGATTATTTTGCGATACAATAGTATTTTATTTTTCATTTATTATTAAATTTCAATTTCTACTAAAAGTAATAATTTCTCCACACACACTTATTTGAGTTATTTCCTAAGTTATAAACGTTGTTGCTAGCTGTCCAGGGAGACGGGCGCTGGGGCCGATTCCTCGGCCTGGCTGGGGGGAGTCGTGCTGCGGGACGCGGCCACTAGGGGCAGTTTTTTGGTGATGCTGTATTGTGGTTGCGGAGGTATAACGCTTTGAGACGTTGTCTTGTGGCGCTCCAGACTAGAGACCACGTTCGTATCCTGGACAGACGACTTAGTATCCTCCTGTACGTCAGAGACACTTGGTTAGTTCACACTTGAGGGTGCAACATCAAAATAAGTCAAGACTTCTTTAGCATACGTTTGATTGATGAATTAACTAGGGGTTTGGGTTCTTTCATACGAGTCGAGTATTTCTAAACACATGTTCTTAAAAGATGAATGACACTCATTTTTATAAATAGTTAATAATTTTGAAAAAAAAAAAGAAGAAAAAGTTAAATGGAAGTATCAGTTTTTAAATTATAAAACACAATTTTAAAATAAGAACACACAAATAAACATATAATAAAACAATAATTAGAATGGTTTCAACTCTCATGTCTTTAAGGACATTAGAATTACACTAACAATAATAAAACAAAGCTAATAAAATGAATAATTGCCTGATGGTTTGGGAATGTATGGCAAGGCAGTGTAGAAACACTGTCCAGTGATGTAAGGTAAGTGATAGTTAGGTTAGTCCTAAATAGGAACAAACTCTTCTCTTCACGTCTTCAAAAACTTCCACAGTTGTACGTTAGTTTGAAGAAGTGGGAAATGTAAACGTTTATAAAGAAAATAGAGAGGTTTGTTTGTTTATATCTAGACCTGACCTAACCTAACCTTTTAGGTTGCTTCTTTAACTATCACTTTGCATCACTGTACAGTGTTTCTACACTATCTCGATAAAAAGTTAATAAAGTCGGCGTTTTACTAAGCTAATATTTCCCCAAAATATGATTCAGTAACTTAAATTACCCAATAAGGAAATAAGAATCATAAACAGTTATAAATTTGAAGTGTTTCATATTTTGTTTATTATTCCTTAGTGTGTCCCATTTCCGTCCCTCTATGCGCAGTTGCACATGCTCTAGTTAGACATTATTTTACTAGAAATCGACTCAAATTCAATTTTTAATGCTTATATAAAGTTGATGCTGATACTTTGTAATTAAAAATAGTATGACTAAAATATGTATTGATTTTAAACAGGTTAACTAAATAGTAACTAAACTAGAGCTAGTTTTGTAGTTAAACATGTTAATTAATACAAGTTTAAAAACATTTAATACAATATATTTTTGATATTACATTTTTAATATAACATAAATTATTATTTTAGGAAGGGACCAGGTAAAACTAGTAAAAAGAATGATTTAATTAATTATTTAGTAATCTTCTTAGCTATTTTTTATTTTCATTGCATTGTCATGGCAACACAAGAAAACAACTTCAATCGAGTATAATTCAAAATGGACGACAATATTTAATAAACGTGTCGGTCGAAAGTAGTTTTAAAGCTCTATTAAATTATTAATGTGAAAATTGATATTAATTTGCAACAATTTGTTAAGTAACCGAATTATTTATATGTGGAAATGCTGATATTATCTCAATTAAATAGACTATGCTTACTATTGTTTTTTAAAAATTGATTGATCAAGTAGAAGCAGACAAAACTTTCGAGCTCGAGCTTAATCGACGAGTTTGAGTTCGAAATACGAGTACTCGCAGAGCGCTAGAATTAACTAACCGCACCAATGGGGTCGGAATGAGGAAAGTGGAATTTCAGGGGAAATGTATCCGCAGTTGAATGGAGGGAGATTGAGAAAGAATTCAGGAAAAACAACACACTGTGATTAGAACCCAGACCCCCCTCCTCCAATTCAGGTTAACGCCAGAGTGACTTTATTACCTAAATGAATGTTAACTCACATTGTAACCAATAATGTAATCTGATTGGTAGGGAAAGGAGAATTAAGTTACTCGACAGAAACAATTCCATCTTCGGATCACTTTCTCAGCAACTCATTACTTTACATTTTCACAAATATTTCTTGTTCGTAAGAAATATAAAGAAAAATAAGGCTGTCAAACTCGATTCTCACTGGTATCGAAAGAATCAATCTTAATATTACAATTCTTGCTACTCCGATTTTCAGCTCTCGATAAAACTGGCAATTACACAAAACGACAACATTCAAAATATGTGATAGTCAATTATCTTTCATATTAGTTTAGTTGCCATTTCGCTTAAATTCCGGCCATTTGTAAATATAGCATAATGGCCGTAATATAGTACGACCACCGTAACATTTTTAGGTAATCAACATGAATAATAAATATAATACGACCTGACCTGACATTATGACAGTATCAAGAGGTAAAAACAACTTTTGACACATTTTTATTTAAAAGTAATAGTTAAGTGAGACTGTCAGAATGTATGACTCGATTCTAAACAAACAATTGATATATATTACATAGACTAGGGATGGCATTTTCCCGTAATATAGTTATATATCACATCGTGTATATCGAGAGCTACGATATCCAATCAAAATGGCTGCTCTTCTGTAATTATATTCCTTGTCGCTTCTAAATTTTGAATCTTTTATCTAATTTTTATTTAGACAAGTTTAATAAAAATAGAGCAATAATTGACATAGTTAATAAAAATGGAGCAATAAAACTTTATATTTATTTTAATTCAATAGATTATTATCGATATATCGTTGCCAAAACTTGATCACTAATTTATGATTAGCTGACGTGCATAGGATCAGTTATGTGTGGAATAGGGTCTTCTTTCCGCTATAAAATATGAATTTTGAGTTCAATTGAATTCTTGGTCTTGAAGACTGTTAGCGTGTTTAGTAAATGTCTATAAGATTGTGAGATTACAGTTTCAAGCAATCGATCATGTGTTGTAATGGCCGAGTCAAAGTTTCGCATTCAGAGGGGAGAAGGAGGGTATCAGGCACGTTAAATATTATTCGCAATAATAACAGGACATTTATTGAAAAAGGAAATGGTCAAGAATCGGAATTGAGAAAAACAGGTATCGTGAAATCTCTGAAAAAAACAACAACTAAACATTGTAATAAGGACTGAAGGGCAAGTCCTGTGGGCCCCAAAGGTTCACAACAAAACAAATAACTATGTGATGTCCGGGGTACACCAGTCCCTTCTTCGGCGGAAGAGTAAAACACAAACTGGCCGCTGAATAAGGGACTGACTTACTCCATATAGAGCTTAAAAAGTGTATTTTTGTCCTTTTTATATGTACCTGAACATTTCTAAGTGTGCGGGTGGCTGTCAAAGTTGTGGTGATGATGGATTAAGGAGAAAAGTTTATTTGTTACGATGGAGCCTAACATAACCTGATTCTCCTTTCTCGGCCACTTACATTATATTGCATTATTTCACAGACAGTGTTTTAACAGTTTTCAAATAAAATGTATAACGATACATCACAGTATTAATATAAAAATAAACTAATTAGTGTAGCCCACCCAGGCAAGAGGTAGAACGGGGAAAATGATGTGAGTGAAATATATTTGAGGTAATTACTAACCTGAAACCTCTGGTTCTGGACATCTTCCTCCTCCGCGCAGTGGTCCTCCACTACAGGATGCACGACGGTGCAGATGAAACTGTTCACCTCCGAGTATCGGATACGAATGGAGTCGATCACGTCCAACAGGTTCTTGGCGTCCATGGCCAAGATATGAGCAGCAGAGAGCATCCCCCTGGGAGAACAAGTCACAATCACATTAACACTCGTCACAAACTGGCTTTTCATATCGCTAGGAAAATAATAATAACACTTAGCACCGCGTCTTACTACTCGTTCGGGTTATACGCTTTATGTACTAATTACGCTAATGGATTAGGAATTGGGAAGGTTGAATTAGAGGAAGTGAACCCGCATTTGCATGGAGGGAGAGTGGAAAACCATTTAGGAAAAACCACCCCCAGTTCACCCGACCGAGATTCGAACCTCGATCTCCCCGTCCTCAGCAGTCGAGCTTCAACACGACAAGCGCATTAGCCAACTACGCCACCGAGGCGGGTCTTAGGAAAACCTCTTTTCCCTTTTTGAGGTGTGTTTGTTTTATTATCCATGGAAGAAGAAACAAAAACAATGAACACACTTTACACTGCCGCCACTGGACAATGTTGGTAGCTTGATTTCAGAAAGTAACGCGTTACTTACTTCCTATATTCCGCATCGAGAGTGGTGGGAGTGTATTTCTGGGCCAGTTTCATGGCGTTGACTAGTTCCCCCATATCCTTGCTGAGCACCTTGTGGGCCATCTCAACCTGATACAACAAAACACACACATCAAGGTCTCCTTGGAACTTCGTCATCGGAACACAATCCACGGAGAGCTCGGGACTGAGACGGCACGGACACGTAATGCGGGTGGGAAAGGATCCCGGAGAGAATGACAAAGATGAAAACCGTATTGGACCAAATATGTAGGACCGTGCTCATAGTATTACCCCGATATTTTAAAGGTTTCAAGCCGGGATCACGATCAACTTAACGTAAAGGATCTCCTCGTGTTTCTAAATAGAAGCGATCACAATCCAGTTAACTTAACGTAAGAGATGTCCTCGGAAGTCTTTCACGTTAAGTGAATGTTACTTGATGGGTATCACGTGATCTAGCCAGCCAATCATCACGCGAGTGACGTCAACAGGGCTATTTAGTAATTCATTTGTTGGTTTTATGACCAAGGTTTACTCTTTTGCTTCAATTCTAGTGATCGGAACTTTGATTAAAATAAACGGTAGTATAGTTTCATTATGGAACAAACTCGATTAAAATATTGTAAAGAAGTTAAAACCACAAAGTTTTCATTATATAAAATGGAATAACGATTTGCTTTCAAAAAAATATCCTTGTTATTAAAATATAAAGCAACCAACATAAACATGATTGTAAAAGGATTAAAATCTGCTCAAATAAGTTTAACGATAAATATCTATATAATATTAGTAGAAAACAGTAAACATTCACAGATCATACACCAATACATTAGTACAAATCACAGATCATACTCCAATACAAATAGTACAAATCACAGATCATACTCTAATACAAATAGTACAAATCACAGATCATACTCCAATACAAATAGTACAAATCACAGATCATATATTCGAGAATGGAGATGTTTGGCTCGAGTTGTTACGTTAAGTTACGTGAATCGTGATCACAAATCTGTTTTCTTAAGTCAAGTTAACTTTAAATGAATGTTACATTAAGTTAGAGTTAAATTGATCGCGATCCCGGCATTATACATGAAAAACAAAAGGTCTAAAACACATCATCATCAACTGTTTCCCGCCTGTGGGTGCTATTTAGTAAAATGCCTCCATCTTGCTCTGTTATCTGCCTGTCTAGTGATAATCTGATCAGTGGTCTCATCGCGTGAATATCTCCCACGTCTGTTCAGTTGAAACCATTGGTTACCTCTCTATGAGTGGTGATAGGGAAGATTGGCACCAAGAAGTCGACACTCGAAAGAAGTGACCTGAGTTCTATTCCCACCCGACGAACCAACTCTAAATATTGATCTGCTTTACTCTGCTGCACACCTGCAAGCACACAGACAGACAGTTAGATATCAACTCCAACCTTCAGATTTACAATTCAAATCAACAGTTGATAAATGTCGTCTGATTGGAAATAAAAACTTAAAAAAATAACACAATTGTCATATTGGTGACCTGGCGGTCTAGAGGTAAAGTGTCGGACTTCTGTGCTGGGGGTCCGGGGTTCAATCCCCGGTCCCGGCACAGATCTATCTGATTACCAAACCCTTCCTTCACCTCTGACAAGACATCTTGTGAATGTGGGGAATGCCAGGCCTCCACCGTGGTTCGGATCCCACGTTAAACTGTAGGTCCTCCATTTCATCTCACAATCACCCTACCATTACACATTAGCGTAAGTGCGTATAACCCGAACGGGTAGTAAGACGCGGTGCTAATAATAATAATAATAATAATAATAATAATAATAATAATAATAATAATAATTTATTTAAGAGTTTTTAGTTTAAAATTGGTTTACAAAAAAAAAATTAATGTTGGGTCAAATTCACTGTTTGATGAATCTGAATCTCCAATCCCCCTTTGAATCCCAAATTTCAAATCCAAACTATCACCTCGTTGTTAAACAATCCATTGTAAAATTAAAACAGATGTTAAATTGCTGGTCTGGGGTCAGGTCGTTTAAATGCACCGTATAATTATAATGGTTCTGAACCAACAATAAACAATATTGAAAAATAAATTTTTTTTTCTTGGTATTTGAGTCTTGAATTTGAAATTTTCTCGAACCCTTTAAGATCCCTGGTTCCATTCCTAAATAAAAGTAATAAAAGAAATGAATACTCGATTTTAATGTGTTTGTTAAGTTTTATAAAGTAGTCACTAAACTTTAGCTCGGCCTTGTTCGACTCATTGAGGTCACAATCGGTTACGCCCAAATGGTAGAGCGTTGTTTACAGGTCTGGGATTAGCTAGTCTCTTACAAAAACACACCTTTCAATAAATGGATAGAAATGTAAATAAAATAAATTATTATATCTACAAAATTAATCTTAGAGGAAAACCTATTTTCCCTTTTTGAGCTATGTTGTATCATCTATGAGAGAGAGTGCACAGTTTACAGCTTCCACTGCCGCCGATGGACAGAGATAATGGCCGCCTCTCAAAGAAAATTGACCGTTGCGCCTAATCCCTTGACGTTTAGGTTCAGTTCTGTATTTTTACACAGTCCTACCTAAATGTCCTATCATTCTATACCAAATTTTTTCTCCCCCGTTTCAGTTTTGGGGAAGTTGCGTTGTGCGTTTGACATTCCTTCCTGTTGAGTTATGAAACCCAGATAAAGGGATTAAGCAGTTACGATTGCAGTCCAGTAGCAGCAGTGTAAAGTGTGTTCTTTGCGACAAGCACAGATAAAGAAACCATAGACATATACTAAACCTGAAACACCCCCAAATGACTGGTGTATACACCAAAAAGTCTCGAGTTAGAGATAAGAAAAGTTATGACGATAGGACTAGTGGAAGAAAATGACACATTATGACAGCTAACCTTGTGACAGTGACATGACGGCTTTGACGACGCTGGTTGTACATTCATACACCTTGTCGTTAGTGCGATCCAGGTCGGCTGTTGGGGTAGGCTCCATTTTCTAGCAAACATTACCAACACATTTAGTTACCCTCAATACACTTTTATTAGAACATAATAAACAGGTAACTAATTAAATACTTAAACAATAATTATAACTCAATAGGGAAAACATCTTTTCACTTTGTGAGGTAATTGTATTATATTTGTAAGAAGGTACAGGAAAGGTGGATACAAACATTCTTTCTTTACCATTTTACTTTTTCTCCTCTTTTGTGTTTTTTTGTTTTCTCTTTTAGGAAGTTGCGTTGCGCGTTTCACACTCCTCTGTGATGAGTTCCGATAGAATGAAACCTGGGTCGGGGGATTGGGCGGTGAAGATCAATTTTCTTTAAGAGACATCCATTACCTCTTTGTCCATTGGCAGCAGTGTAAAGTGTGAACTGTGTTCTTCTTTTCTTTGTAAAGGCCATATTGTGTTCGTCCCCCTTTTTTATGTTTCTATCCACCTTTCCTGGACCTTCTTACAAGTATAATTAAACAATAATTAATAACTAATCAAACTACAATAAGATATTTTTAATGAAACTTTATAAATCAAGCAGAAATTAAATATTAAACTAAATCACGTGTATGTGTTGAATTGTGACTATTATATTAATATTACATAAGTTCAAGGTTTCTTTGCTCGAAATAAAATGTAAATATGGCCACACGACTTCGACCAAAATGTTCAGACGAGATTGTTGACTACGACTTAATAAACCAAGAGTGCCGGTTTCTATCGAAAGTTAGGTTACTAGAGAAAGTTTAGTTTAACATCTGGAATAAAATCATATCAAATTTGAATCTGGGATATGTTTGGATTTGAAATTTAGGAATCGAATTAAAAAATATTATGTATTAAAGAATAAAAATGTATTGTCAAATATGAATATAGGTTATGTATAACCTCAAAACATAATTACATCCATCACTGTTTCTAGCCTGGGTCAGTTTTTTATTCAAGCCGTATATTTTTCGCTGACGGCTTGCTAGGCCTGTCGTAGCTTCATGAATCTTAGAAACTATCTTAAGACTAGGACAGGCACAACATCCAGTCCCCAGCCATTAATTCATCATTGTGAAAGGGTAGCAATGATAAGTTATCGGCCATGCCAGGAGTCGAACACGGCACCCTCAGCGCGGTAGTCAGACCATTGTCCTTACCTTGACGACAATAACACAATACTCCTGACGGGCCCGTGAAACCATTGTCCTTACCTTGACAACAATAACACGATACTCCCGACGGGTCTGTGAAACCATTGTCCTTACCTTGACGACAATAACACGATACTCCCGACGGGCACGTGAAACCATTGTCCTTACCTTGACGACAAATAACACGATACTCCCGACGGGCACGTGAAGCCATTGTCCTTACCTTGACGACAATAACACAATACTCCCGACGGTCTGTGAAACCATTGTCCTTACCTTGACGACAATAACACAATACTCCTGACGGGCCCGTGAAACCATTGTCCTTACCTTGACGACAATAACACAATACTCCTGACGGGCCAGTGAAATCATTGTCCTTACCTTGACGACAATAACACGATACTCCCGACGGGCCTGTGAAACCATTGTCCTTACCTTGACGACAATAACACAATACTCCTGACGGGCCTGTGAAACCATTGTCCTTACCTTGACGACAATAACACGATACTCCCGACAGGCCTGTGAAACCAATGTCCTTACCTTGACGACAATGACACGATACTCCCGACGGGCCCGTGAAACCAATGTCCTTACCTTGACGACAATAACACGATACTCCTGACGGGCCTGTGAAACCATTGTCCTTACCTTGACGACAATAACACGATACTCCCGACGGGCACGTGAAACCATTGTCCTTACCTTGACGACAATAACACGATACTCCC